>VZTO01024669.1:0-10293 GCA_013400615.1 Syrrhaptes paradoxus
CTCCCCCACCCCCCCGCCTTGCTGTTATATTTTGCTTGCTTGTTATATTTTTCATCTTACAACATTCAGAGCTCATTATGTGCTTAAACAGGAACATACATTAAAAAGTTATGCAAAGACAAATTTGATGTCAAGCAACTGGGGAATATTCTCGTTTGGGATGTTAAACTAATAATGCAATTAAACCACGGCAGAGAACGAAGATAAGCAGTTATAGGGAACAGTGTCATAAAAGTAAATAACCCTATATCATCTTTCTTTTTATACTTAGAAAACAGAGAAGTATGTATTAGTATGTAAATATTGGTTTATTTTTTAGGCACATAAATATGCATACCAAAATTACTATGTGATATAGAGGGAAGGAAGCCACCTATAGCCACCTTCCTGAGAAATTTGAGCTAGTAAAGCAAAATGTGAGTGACAGAGTCACGGATTACAAGTGAACAGAATTTTGTTGTTATAACAAGAGCTTTCAAAAACTCTTCTTAGAGGTTCCTGATAAGTAATCTAATTGAAAACTTGCTCTTCAAGAAAAGAAAAATGGAATATTGGGATCAACTAGAGCCGTCACTGTAGAGAAAAAAAAAATTGTCACAAGCTAAATCTGTCTATATTTAGCTAGGTGCTAGGAAAAAAGCCCAAATAAAACGGGATAACTGAAAAAATATACCATGTGTTTATTTTTCTACAGTCTTGATTCCATTATCCACTTTAGTATTCTTTCAGAAACTAACTCCCTGCTGTGAGGAAGATGCAAGAAATCTGCATTATAGCAATTGTTCATTGTAATTTTCTGCAAAGACTGATGTCAGAGAAAGATTACATATTTTCCTTTTATTTTTACTTTTTTTTTTGTCCAGTTGCCATTGTATAATTAATGTTGCATGCTAATGTACAGGACTCAAAATTACCTATATTTAAGAAAACATTACAAAACTCAACTGGTGTAACTCCTCTGTAATTTCATCAAATGTTCTCTCCAGGTGGTTGCCACTGGAACTCAGTCAAGAAAGTCTTCTTCTGTATTTGTACACCTTCAGTCTTTGATTAGTGTTTGAAGCATGTCCAGAGTATAGCCATTATAAATCATTTACATTTATAAAAATGTAGGATATCTTCTTTATTTTTTTCCTCTTGAAATATCAGTAATTACTTACATTCATCAAGTTCCTCACCATAACAAATTTAGTCTTGTTCTGTTTTCCCACTGGACTTTCCCCACACTCTTAAATTTGATGGTCTGTTAATGCTGAGCATGTAAGTTAATTTCCATGCAATTTACTTATGAAGTTTCTACACATGATTGTACTTGATTCAATAAAAAAACTTATTACTTCTAGTGGCAGCAGGATTGCTCTTATAAATTTATAAACTTAAAGTACTTACTTCTAGTATTACTTCACTGACCTAATGCCTTTTTATTTAGGACTGAATATACACCTACACATATACATATGGATTTCTTAACGCTTTGGATCATACTTGTAAATTCCGTGAGTTTTTACTGACTTAATCCAATATGCCCATAATTCCACTTGATTATTGTAAGCCTCTTCATAGTCTACCTAGCATTTATTAGATCAGGTTGAGCACTGTCTTAATGTGGCCATTTTGTTTCTAGACCTAAGGAAGGGGCAGCTCAAATGTCTGCATCATCTTCCCATCTTGCAATCCTAGAAGAAGCATGAGATCTTGGCAACTTTGCATCAACATAGTAGACAAGCTAGAATATTTCTGAATCTTTCATGTAAGCAACAGAGTTAAATTTTATATATTCATTAGTGTCAGAAGAATTATAATATTAATTTAGGAAATTCAGCTTTAAATTTCATCTTTTGATATGTATTTTCATGGAATATCCTTTGATTTAAAATATATCCAAAAATTATATATACAATGTCAGTATAAAGAAAATATAAATATATAGTAAGTCAATATTAAAAATAAATTAACCATATATTTTTTTTTAAACAAGTGAAGACATTATATCATAGTTTTACATTACTGCAATAGTTTCCTTTTTAACTTCTAAGGTTATTATAAAGATAAGAAACTGAAGGTTTCTTTCCTTGGGCCCAGAAGCTGCATGAGCAAGTGGGAAGGGGAAAGCATATTCTGACAAGAAGTTCAGCTTGTTAAGAACAAGAAAATAGGGTCCAAAAGGGATGAGTGGGAATCTCCTCATTTTTTCCACTAGAGGTGGCTTTGCTAGAGATTATCCTTTGCTCCAGGATTTCTGTATGCTTCATGGATGATTTATCTGACAGAGATATAAAAAAATATACTATGCTCTGCACACTACACACAGTGCTAATAGCTAGAAAAACAAACTGCTCTCTAGCTATGCTCTATCTTACATTAGCAGAACTCTGTTGACTTCTTTACAAATGCTTCTAAACTAGTGGTGGAACTAAATGAAATGGGATACAGAATCATTCACTACAATAATCTTTTCCAGTTCTAGTGGGCATGGTCATCTCCTGCTTGCTTTGGCCATTTTTCTCTCTGTGAAAATTACTGCAAGATCCCAGATAAAATCTTAGAAGACTGGCAAAAAAGTCTGCTAATTAATGTAAATAAATTAATTAAATAAAATCAACCATGAGATTTAGACATTTCATTCTCCAGAGCATTCCAGGGTTTTTCCTAACAATATACTCACAGAGTATAATCGTACAAAAACGTAATTACTTGCTTTAAAATAAATACATGCACAGAAAATATTGCAAAGCTGATAAGAACTTTTTTAAATCTCCTTATATTACATTGCTTTATTAGGACACAAGTGACTACTCAAGACAGAAGTCTCAAAGAAATCGTATGTTTTCCCTCTGGACAGCTTTCTAGGAAGAAAACAATACACAGCATGACCATGAAGATTTCTTTAAGCCAATATGCAAACACTGGAAAAGATTTGGGATAAAAGTAAGAAAGTGGTGGGTAGAGCAAGTCCATAAGGTGCTTCAGTAATATAATTTTAACCACAAGTTAGATCTGTAAGAGAGATCTGACTATTCCCACCTCCATTTGAGTAAATTCACTTAATCCTGCCTTCTTGATGTGGTTTTGTTTTTAAGTCTTTACCTGAGTTGATTTTTGAAGTGCCACTTGATACTGAAGTGAAAATGTTTCTATTAATTTTCGTGATAGAGATGCCAGATTAACTTTGTCGAGTTCTAATACCTTTCACTTCATCCAATAGCAAAAGGAAGAGCCCCTTTTCTGCCTTCAAAGAATGTTTTTCTCCTGAAGTTTTCTTTTTAAAAATACAAAGGCATTTAACTCCCAGATGAACAGACTCACTAAAACTGAAGAGTGATATAAGCATTTCTGGACAATCATCCTAAAGAGTTCTGATTCAGAAGTCATTTAAATATGTGTAAGGATACAAGAAACCCTCATGAAACTCAAGTAAAGCTAGATCTGCGATTATGTACTTTTTAACTTGTGGTCTGTATTTGCATTTATTTTTACTGTAAATGCAATCTATAGAAAGGAAAATACCAAGTTATTTTGAAACTGAAAACCTGTGATGCAAAAGCTGTGGTAAAAATGTCTTTCTTTTGGAAGCTGGTAACAGCAGTATACTGCAGCTGGTAGTACAACTAAGAGGGACAGAATTACAGGACCAAACTAGAGATATCCATTGCCATGTGCCAGAAGCTGCAAGCAATCTTAATAATTGACCTAACATTAATGAAGTGACATGTGATTCTGCAATTTAATACTATATTCTGGTTCATAATTAGGCATGTAATTGGAAACTACAGAGCCTTGAATTCTCAAAAGGGGAGTGTCAGGAGATAAACAGGAGGGACAGATGAGGTGTTTTAATAGGATGTGTCTAGCCATGACATGTGGTGTGACTGCTGTCCCTGGGGTGAGAGAAGCTATGATTGATAACTGTGCCCCCACACCCTGATTTCGGTTCCTTCCTAAGCTTGTACAGCCTTACCTAACATCACCTATGACATGTGAGACAAAACTAAAGATATTGTGAAGCTCTTTTGATATTCAGCATAACTCATAAGAACAAACATGAGAAGACACTGCAATACTTATTACAACAGACAAGCACAAAAGTGTTGGGGTGGTGGTGTCACCAAAAGGAAGATCTGTGGTAGTATCTTTGGTAATTCCCTATTTTTGTTCCCAGCTTCCCCAAATCTTTATAAATCAGCAAAAACAAGGGGGAGCTCTGACCTGCCTCCATCTGAACTCCTGCATTCCACCATCAAAGTTTCCTAATTCACTATCATCAGGGAAAATGAAGATATTCTCTTTCAACCTCCATTTTATTAAGCTACAGAAGCCAAACTTGTTTACTCTAACAAAGAAGATTTCCTCTTGTCTCACAGTTATTTAGATTAGATTACCTTTTGATTCCTTCCTAATGGTGTGCCATCAGCAAATTTCACCAACGTGCTCCTAGCTATTGTGTTGGTAAAAAAAATTAAACATGATTGACCCTAAAGTGATCTTTGAAGAACCTCTTCCCAACACAAGATTAATCTCAAGTCTTCATCACTCTAAACATTCTCTTTACAAAAACCTGTTTGAAACTTCTCCTCTAGTCAATTAATGTATGAATAAAAATTTCCTGCTAGTTAATCAGCTAGTCTTTTCGAAGTGAACTAGCAAATCCTGTGTGCCTCTATATCAAATATCCTGAAGTCTAGGTTCAGGATTAATGTCTCTGTGTTAACTTTGTTTAGAAAACAGGCATTTTAAGGAAAAATACCATGTTATAGCAATATAATTTGCCATTGGTAAAACATTTGGATGGGTGAAATATTTACATGTCTCCACTTACATCTGCAATTCTTATAAAAATGTTCTAAAGTCACTCATGTTACCAAGCTCAAAATAACCTGAGTATTCAAGTACAAGGTCTTTCGACGTCCTGAGAGAATATTGTCCATGTAATTTAATTCGAGCACATGGCATTCTTTTCATTCTACTTCACATGTAACCATTTTTTTTTCCCTGATTTTTTTTTCATATTATCTACAGTGCTTGTATCATCAAAGGTAACAACACCTTTCAAATGTATTTTGGAATTGTACCTAGATTATATTTCTCATTTCATAATGCCATGCTCATTCTTCTTTTTGCCTAAGTGAAAAACCTTATTACTATTTATTTTTATTCTGTTTGAAAGCCCTGAGACTTTAAACTTTTTGTATCCTCTGCATTACAATCTTATGCATTAAATGAACTTCAGTATTTGTAGAACAATATCTTTATTAAACATGTAGAAGAAAGACCAGAGGAAACAAATATACACATATTTTGTGAGCTTACCATTGCAAAATATATCTTCTATATGCTGTAGAAGACTGACTGAGCTATTATTTTTCGTCTGACCCTGACTGAAGTAGTCGGTGATTCTTAAAAGTACTTGTTGCATGCCAAGAGCACCTTGTCCTTGTCCCAGTCAAAAGCGTTTTCTTGTATGCCAGAGCACCTTGTCCCTGAGAAAGCATGAGCTAGTCTTTGCAGAAAAGAACATGTAGCTTTAGCTTCACTCAGAAGTCACCATATTAGAAATCAGTGGATTTTTTTGTTTGGGGATTTTTTTGTTTGTTTCTTTTTAAGATCAAATGTACTTTTATAGTCTCTTAGTTCTCCTCTTTGTAAAAATGTATGAATGATACCTGCCTTCCCCAATGAGTCTTCTCAGAGTGATGGATGAAGAAAATCAAAGAAACACGAAACCATGGAAAAGTTTAAACTTACAATTTTATTCCATCTTTTAGTCAAGATCAGCCGTTCTTTTATTAAAGCTCTGTTCCTTCTTTCTACCCTTCTCTCATCTAGAAGTCAGTTATTCTTTCCTGAATGCAAAAGTAATGATGTGAGCAAGCACAAAGTTTTAGAGAATTCTGTTTTGATAGATACAAATAGACAACAATTAAACATGTCAAATTTCTAAAGGGAAAAATCCATTGAAGAAAATCCAAACTCTTGTTTCATAACTTAAGTGTAATTTACAGAAAGCAATTAACAGCAGCAATAGATCCACAAACTAATTATTTTTAGCAGAAAAAGTCAAAAGAAAACTTCAACTTGAGGGAGAGGTTTGCCATGGAAAATATCCATCAAAATGGTTAAAATACAGAATTTCAGAGTGTTGTGGAACATTATTTCATCATCTGACGTTTTCTAACACAAATTCACTGAACATTCAGTGGATCTTCTAATAGACTGCAACTAAGAGTTAATATAGTAGTACTATACCTTTTATGCTTTATATCAGATAAGTGAATCACCACAGCTGCTGTCCACAGATCATGTGAAAGTTTAGACAAACTAACTCTTGGAAGACAAGAAAATATTCTCCTTGCAAAGACAATTTTCAAAAGGCCAGAAGGCAAAAACTGTGACATATACCTGTCTTGGCCAAAAATATGTAACCATCAAATCTATGACGTACAAGTTTATTGCATGAACTTATTATCATCTCAATATTTTCCCCACAAACCTACAAAAAGTTCACATACAAAATAAAACCAAACAAAATAACCTTGTCTGGCTTTCTTTTCTTGTAAAGGGCTCCTGTAATCACTGAATCAAAAAAAAATATTGTAAACAGATGATTTTAAAATAGCTTCGTTGGTGTTTATGCAGCATTTATGCCTGTACTTATTTTATTATGAATGGTTTGTTAAACAGCTATAACTGGTCAACCACCAGCAAAAGTAAATTCGTTTTAAGGATTATTGCCCAATAAATAATTTGCTGAGGCTTATCTAAGCCATATTTAATAAAATTCCTAACCCTTAAAATAGAACAAATTCATTTGCAGCAATTACTGAGGGTTTATAACTGTCATATCTTCTGTGTGTTTTACCATATATTTTACAGATGATAATCAGATATGTACAGATAGGTAGTCATTAAAATTAACCATCTTTTATTGTGCTGTTATTTCCAAAATGATGCATTCACTACCTGTAACAAATTAAAGCTGTGAATAATGTATTCACATTATTTCAAGGATGCGTTGGTAGGGGTATGCTACTTTTCTTCTGGAAGAAACAGAAAATGCAGCAACAACCGAAACATTCACCAGCAAGAGGCGAGAAAGAGACAGTTTCACCTGTGACTCCTAGAGAAAAATGGCCCTTGGGGTTGCTGTAGAAGACCTTTCTCCTAGGTGTAAAAGAATAAGTAATAAAAATACAGCAAAAAAAAAATCTTCTATGGAAAAGTTGACAAGGCATTCATAGAAGGTAACATCAGGATAAGGGAGAAACATCTTTCCTTCTTAAGAGCAAAACCAGAAAAGTAGATTTGCAGTTATGGAAGTAAACTTTGATTCCATGTTCTGATTTAATTCCTGGATATAACAGAGAATCCTCAAATAATCTGGGAGAAGACCTTTGAACTTTTTGTGCCCCTGTTTTTTAAACTTCAAAATAGAGAGACTTCTCTGTTTCAGAGAGATGGATAAGAGAGTGAACTTTGTGAGAAGTCTTGCCACATTGATTTTGGCTAAAGGTACACTTCTAGTCAATGGGTATTTTGAGACAGGCTTTTACCTTGTTAGTTTCTGAACATAGTAACTGTGTGATATCTTTGATTGGGGAAAACAATATTGGCTAGCCTGCTTCCACCATGGTCTTGCTGTATTATGTGCAAACATCTAAAATTGTGCTAAATTACTTTTGCAATGCTTAGAATAAAAACTTCCTGAATTTGTGCTTTGTTAGCTGAATGCAAGGTCTTTTAGCTACTTTCTCCTCACTCTCCCTCGCTCCCTCTAAGAAACCTGTGATGTTCAAATTCAGTTTGTATGACAGTAGCAAAGATTCCTACAATTACAAATTGAACACTCTGACAAGTGTTACCTGTTTTGGGGGTAAAATCAGAATACCTGTTAAAAAACTACGATGAAGGGCAGATATATCTGCTTTTTTGAAAGAAAAGTACAACTAAATTACAACTACTGTTGAAAAAAGGAAACTAAATTGGTTCTACGTATGATGTTATACTCATGAATATTTTGTGATTGCTGCCTTAACCTGTTTCCTAAAATCTTATATAATCTTCAGCATAATGAGAAATAGGTGCAATACCAGTTTGTGAACTGTCCTACTCTGTTAATTGAAGTGATACATTAATTTACATATTCAATTTTTAAATTTTAATTATAAATTAACTGCAATTCTCCTACTTGGAGGCTAGTATTGATTAACAAGATTTTTAGTCATTAACAAAATGCAATATTTTTTTTTTCCTCAAGAGAAACTCCTATCAGTTAAAATCTAAAGGCTTTTCAACTCTTAACTTCTTTTCCTTTCAAGAAAGTCTTATTAATGGCTGAACTTACTTCATACAGAGAAAAAGAAAGTAATACTATTTGTTTTTGGAAAGATTAATAATATATTTTGCCTTAAAACAAAGACAGAAAACTTTTCTTAGGCCATTTCTGAGAAGTTAAAGGTTTTGAGGCAACTTAAAATTTTATAAGCCCTTATAGTTCTACAGTTCATCATTGTAATATCTAAGAATGAAGTGGGTAGGTGCAAGCTATGTTTTTTTATTTTTTTTTCATAATAGGGCAACTTAACTAGCAGCATTTGGTTTGCAGAGTGATAGAAGAAAATTGTATTTTCTTGTCACTTTGTGGGTAGATAACGTAAAGTAAACTTCAGAAATATACTAAAAATATCTGCAGGGAAAGAGCAACTAGTCACCCTGCTTTGACAGTGGTATAAAATGTGCAAAAGGATCAGAGTAGACCAAGTAAATAGTTTTCAAAGGAAAATAATGTTGGAGCTATCATTTGGTTTCTACTCTTTAGGTAACTGCAAATTCTGTTATTTGCCTATAAAATTGTAACAAGTGTTGATCCAAAACACTGTTAAATTTATATGTTTATTTTCACAAATTAGAAATTATATTTTGTGTTTACCAAACATATTGAAAACAGATTTTTCGGACTTAGATATCTTGAAGCTTTTTTTTTTTTTTTTTAAACTAACAGATTTCACAGCTGTAACAAAAAGCATATTTTCTACAGATAATTCAAGGCAGAAATCTGGTGTATTTCTTCATGGAGACCTCTTACCCCATGTAGGCTATATGATTATGTTTTTCCTTTGACCATTTTTAAGAGAGAACACTTGTTCTTTTAACTTTTGCAATGCCATAAACATATTATGATCTGCAACATTGACACTCCATCTGTTACATTATGTGGGATGCTTTATAGGAGGAAAAAAAATGAAAAAAAAATATGTTATGTCTCTTGTAGTCTACAAGTGAAATCTACATTTTGTTCTCCAAATCGACTTAAAAGAAAACCCCAGAGAAATAGTGGTAAGAAATTCAAGCTCTCCACTGTAATTACAGTGTAATGTAAATAAGGAAAATTAAGGAACTTTCAGTGTTTTAGCTCTAGAGATAAAATTGTACAGGTAGATCTCAGATCCATAAAGCTTCACACAGCTTTAGCATTACATATATGGTTAACCTCATACAAAGAGTACAAGGCTTGGGAAATACATATAGTTTCAATAATTTCAAGATTAGAGACACACGTCTTAAACAATTCAGAGCTCTTTAAAGACGAAAAATGTTTTATAGACATTTATTATAGACAGGGTATTTTTCTTTCCTCTCCTATGCATGTTTTCCTTCAGGAAAGTGCACAACAAAAATATTCTTAGAAAAATAAAACAGCAGAAGCTGACTGCATTAAACTGTAGACAGAAATGGATAGGAATTTTCTAACATTAAATTTATTTAAAAGGAAACATGGATCAATCTAAATCAAAACATCTCTCACAGAAATTTAAACAGGAATATTTCCTTCCACTGCAGGTTTAATTGATAGAATAAAAAGAGCTGGGGGAGTGAAAGAAAAATGCAGATAACAGACTTCTTGATCAGATCAGTGTGGGATACAGGACATTCAGTTCAGTTTGTCCCCCATATACCTAAGTGTCCCAGCTTGCACAGGTTAATGTAAATAACTCAGTCTCACAAATGAAGGTATTCCATAGATATGCATCCCTAATTCAACATGTATGTAGTATGCCTAATTGCGTAAATAATATTATCAGAACAGTTGGCTTCATTGTTAGAGTCGCAGAATAACAGAGAGGTTCGGGTTGGAAAGGTTCTTAAAGATCATTAAGTTCCAACCCCTCTACCACGGGCCGGGACACGCTTCACTAGACCAGGTTGCTCAAAGCTTCATCCAGCCTGGCCTTGAACACCTCCAGGGATGGAGCATCCACAACCTCCCTGGGCAACCTGTTCCAGTGTCTCACCACCCTC
>VZTO01024669.1:32701-49182 GCA_013400615.1 Syrrhaptes paradoxus
GATAGGACAAGGGGCAATGGGTTCAAGCTGGAACATAGGAGATTCCACTTGAATATGAGAAAAAACTTCTTTACAGTGAGGGTGACAGAGCACTGGAACAGGCTGCCCAGAGAGGTTGTGGAGTCTCCTTCTCTGGAGACATTCAAAGCCCGCCTGGATGCATTCCTGTGTGTTCTGATCTAGGTGTTCCTGCTCCGGCAGGGGGATTGGACTAGATGATCTTTCGAGGTCCCTTCCAATCCCTAACATTCTGTGATTCTGTGATTCTGTGATTCTGTGATTCTGTGGGTTACTTACAAAGCCCAGCTAGAATTTAGTCTGGCTGCTGCCATAAAAAACAATTAAAAATGTTTCTATAAATACATTAACAACAAAAGGAAGGCGAAGGAGAATCTCCATCCTTTATTGGATGTGGAGGGGATCACAGTGACAAAGGCTGAGGAAAAGGCTGTGGTACTTAATGCCTTCTTTATCTCAGTCTTTAATAGTAAGATCAGTTGTTCTGGTACTTAGCCCTCTGCGCTGGAAGACAGGGACGGGAAGCAGAATGAAGCCCCCATAACCCAAGAGGATACAAGTTAGCAACGTGTTATATAACTTAGCTACACACAAGTCTATGGGACTAGATGTGATCCACCAAAGGGGATGGAGGGAGCTGGTGGAAATGCTCACCAAGACTCTTTTAATCCTGTATCAGCAGTCCAGGCTAAATAGTGAAGTCCCAGTTGACTATTGGTTAGCAAATGTGACATCCATCTACAAGAAAGTTTAGAAGAAGATCTGGGGAACTACAAACCTGCCAGTCTGAACTTGGTGCCAGGGAAGGTTATGGAGCAAATCATCTTGAGTGCCATCACACGGCACATACAGGACAACCAGGTCATCAGACCCAGTCAGCCTGAGTTTCTGAAAGGCAGGTCCTATCTGGCTAACGTGATCTCCTTCTATGACAAAAAGAACCACTTACTGGATGAGGGAAAGGCTGTGGATATTGTTTACCTGGACTTTAGTAAAGCCGTTGACACCGTTTCCCACAGCAGTCTCCTGGAGAAACTGGCTGCTCATGACTTGCATTGGTGCATTCTTTGCTGGCTAAAAAACTGGATGGCCAGGCCCAAAGAGTTGTGCTAAATGGAGTTAAATCCAGCTGGCGGCCAGTCACAAGCAGTGTTCCTCAGCACTCATTATTGGGACCAGTTTTCTTTAATAACTTTATCAGTGATCTGGACAAGGGGATTGAGTGCACCCTCAGTAAGTTTGCAGAGGACACCAAGCTGGGCAGGAGTGTTGATCTGCTTGAGGGTAGGAAGGCTCTTCAGGGTGATCTGGACAGGCTGGATCGGTTGGCTGAGGCCAACTGTACTAGTTTTAACAAAGCTAAGTGATGGGTCTTGCACTTAGGTCACAACAAGCTCATGCAATGCTACAGGCTTGGGGAAGGGTTGTTGGAAAGCTGCCTGGTGGAAAAGGATCTGAGGGTGTTGTTTGACACCAGCATGTGATCTTAAAGGTCTTTTACAACCTAAATGATTCTATGATTCTATGAAAATATGCAGATGATTGAATAGCTTGGCTTCATGTATTTTGGTTTTTCTGTATTTTTTTTCCTTAAAGAGACAGGAAGATACTGAAAAAAAATGCTACCACTCACTCACTATTGACAAAGACAAACTAACTATATACTTTGATATGTTAAAAAGACATAAGGCGATGTCAGTGTCTTCAGGCTCAGAACGGGCACTAACACAGTGATACCAGGATGATTGATCCTGACAAGCTGCTTTGAAAATCCTACTTAATAGTTCTTTTTCATTTTCTGGACATTTGTCTCTTTGCACAAATGTCATCAATAATGGGACATGACCTGCCCTCAAATTTTAGATTACTCATTGCAGAAAACTCACATAAATCATTGTTAGGAAGAGATTGTCAAGAAGCCCTGGACATAACTCATCACTTGATTTGAATAACTTCTTATCCCCTTTCTCCATTCCTTGACCCTCTATTTTGCCACTCTTCTACTTCCTTTTCTATGCCCCAATTTCTTCCCAAATAACCCCTCAACAACTACTTTTCCCATTTTGGTCTCAGTTTTCTGCACCCATACCCAGATTTGTTAAGCCTGACACCACTGCCTGGGCAGTCTTGGCCTTATGTAGTTATACTGAAAAGGTTAAACTGGTCTCTGCTGTTTCTGCAAAGCTCTTCGTCCCAGAAAGGAACCTCCCCCCACCCCATTCCCTCCAGTTACAGATTTTATCCATCTCTTGCATGACACCCTCCTTTAGCAGCTGTGCAATCCAGACGTTCCTCGTGGTACTGTAACTCGGTGCAGCTCTGACACCATTATCAGCCACCGATCCTGCAGCTTCTCCTCTCCTCTCCTCTCCTCTCCTCTCCTCTCCTCTCCTCTCCTCTCCTCTCCTCTCCTCTCCACTCCTCTTCTGTCATTTCCTGATTCCTGTTCAGTTATTTTGTCTTAGAGCCCAGACAGCCTCATCATTCACCTTCAGCCTTAACATATGATCTTTAAATACACGATTATGTAATATTTTTAAAGTATGAAATTAAACAGAAATATGAAGGACCCATAAGCAGCACTTCTAACAGTTTTCTGGTAAATAGGGATAGTGTGCCAATGCAGAAATAAATTTAAAAAAAAAAAAGTAAACTGGGTGCTAATGGATTGGTAGGAGCAGGAACACAGAACAGGTAGCTCCAAAGGAAGGTCACGTAACATCCCCTAAACACATCTGTGGCATAACCCAGAGCTCAAACCAGTGTTGGTCTCAGAAGAATAAATAATGAGAAATTAAACATCTATCTTTAAGATGTCTCCTAGAACTACTCTAAGAATTATATGTCATTTGTACCAAGAAAATTAATATAAAATATGATAAACATAATTATGAAACAGATGGTCAAATATCATGCATAAAAATATTTCTGTAGACTGACCTAACAGAAGAGTATTTGAAGTGGCCAAGATTGTTGTGGGTGAAGATAACATACTTGGTATGACATATTTTAATTGACAAGCCTTTATTTCTTTATTACCAGTATTACAGCAACAATGGATCGCTGCAGTAAGAGGTGTGGTTTTCTTTTGGTGTAGCAGCTGGTTAAGACAGGAAAAATGTACAGAAGTAAGTGATCCATTGCCAACAGTGGAAGGCAGGTGCTGCAGGGATCACCTGAATGTTTGAACTGGAACTTATGCAGTTTAACATAGCACTGCATTATCTGAAAAAGAAGAAAATAAATGAAACAACAGAGCAGATATCACAAACTTGTCTAGGATAGCCATATCTAAAGATAAGTGGCAGACAAAATTCAGTGTTAGATAAGTACAAAATAGTGCACCTCTGACTATTCACACACAGTGACAGACTGTAAATCAGCTTTTACTGCTCGAGAAAGAGATCCAGGAGCCATTGCAGACAGAGCACCTGAGTACAACAGTTGAATGCTCAGCAATGGGGGCAGAGGGGGGAAGAAAGAGAGGAAAAAAAAGCTATAAGAATGGAATAGAGAGCAGAAATAAAATATAGTCATGCTACTTGCCATTCAGCATGCATCCATGCTTATAGCTTGGGTTACTGTGTCCCAGGGAGACGAAGGGTGGACCTGATGGTCATATAAAGGCAGACAAGATATGATGAGGTGTTTGCTGCTTGGAAATAAGGAGTTGGGGAAATATGGTATTTCTAAAATCACGTGTAAAAAGTTTACAGGAAATTTGCTAATTATAAAATACATGAAGCAGATTTTTTTTTTTTTTTTTAAGAAACAAAGGTACTACTTCATCTAAGGCATATCTAACTCATGACGGTTGTTACTGGGCTCCAAGCTTCTGACATTGTGGATGCTGACATTTATTAATCTGACATTATGCTCAGTATTAGGACTCCAAAAGAGACAGAGAAATGGTCTATAAAAAAGCTTCCCCTTCTCTGAAAAAATGTTAGACTATGAATATGCCATATATACACACACACAAATATTTTAAGGGATGCACTATTATGCATTACTAGGCACACACTCAAGAAGGGTATCTTGTATTACTTCTAGATTGGAACTGTATGTTAATTGCTGGATTGGAAGATGTTTTGTTAAAGTTAAAAGAATTCTATCCTAATAAGCAAAGACAAGCACCAAAAAATACAACTGCAGTTGATAGATTAAAGACATAATTAGAAATGTATCCTTGCTAAAAGTTAGATATAAATACATTTAGGGGTTTGGCATCAGTAGTACACGTGTCACCTTGCTCCAGGTTCAGAGATTAAAGTACTGGCAGAAAAAAAAGTTCAACACGCAGTCAAATGTGGGATTAGGCTGTCATTTTGTTCCCATACAGCTGCATGACTGGCAGCAGCCATCTACGTTACTAAAATATTGCCCTTGCCAAACAGAAAATTATATTTCTTCTCCATTTCAAATCCAACCTTATTCAAAGTGGTATCTTTAACTAAAATTGACATTTTTTCCTCTCAGAAACCTGTAAACAGACCTCACAGGCAGGTAAAAGAAATGTTCTCTCTGACTCATTAGCACCATCATGGAAAAACTAAAGGCTGTTAAACAACATTTACAAGTATATTCATGTCACCTAGAATTTCTTGCCCTGGCAGTTCAGTCTATCCAGTCACAGGTTTATTAAAGGAAAATGAGAAAGATTGCCAATGTCATAAATGAAAAAAACGCAGTATCTTACATTTATCACAGGAAGGGAGTGCACTATAAATTTTTTTCTAGTTTAAATGTCTAGTAGCCCTCACACCAGCAAGCGTGTGACATAGTTCTTTTTCATATACTGAAAAATACAATCACTGTTACGCTACCTTTTTCCTAAATCTTGTCCTTCAAAAGGTTTTTCAAATCATCAGAATCTTCCTGAATGTCCTTATGTCTTCACCGAATTTTACTAGGAGAACTTAACTCCGTCCAGTCTTTGTGAGCTTATCTAGATTGTTAAACTCTTGTTGCCTGTAATTTTAAAACATTCTTAGCAAAACAAAGTTTTAGGAGGGAGATTAGTAGACCGCCTGATGTGCCTGGAAAAGCAGGCTAGGTTTTGGCCTGCAAGAACCTCTTTAGTTCCTAGGGCCTCTATTTTCTTGAGCTGCTTTTTTTTTTTTTTTTTTTTTTTTTTTCTTTTTTTTTTTTTTTTTTTTTTTTTATTTTTTTTATTTTAATTTTTTTTTTTTTTTTTTTTTTTCTTTTTCTTCCATTTTGTAGATTGTAATGTTTGTGAAGTAACTATAATAGAACTTCTAAGTTTGTATTTTATTTCAATCGATGTATTATCTATCAACTTTCAAAAACTCATAATTCAAAGCTTAAACTGAAAAATCTTTGAAAGAAAACACCTTTGAAAGAATTTAAAAAATCTTTGAGATAAAACTCTTCATAATTAAACATTAACTGAGTCTCAGTAATAAAAGAGCATTATCTTCAAATATCTTACATCCTCTGACTGTCTGCTGAATACAAAGTTCTGGGATAGTGATGTTCTTTAGAATAGAAATGATAAAGGTAAAAAATATTTTCTTTCCCCTCTTTGGTTTTCCTAAAGAATTTGCCCGTTATTTTTGGAAGTGAGTCATACACTGCTTAATAACTTAAAAGCTCACTCTTCCAAGATGATTGTAACTTATTTCACCTCAAAATTATGTACATATTTTTATTTTATCGTTTGTATAAGTAATATAAATAGTTATGTTTTTGGTTTACTGCATACAGTAGCCTGTAGTTAAAAATAGCTTATGGGAACATTTCATGATAATGTTTTGTTCAGTTTCTGATGCCTTACTTGTAGAACTACTTTATCATCTTGATATTAATCTTCAAAACCCTTGACTAGCTTCAGTGCTAATTACATGTGAGACCATTTTTCAGTCCCTCAGACCATGGCCCATACTTCCAATAGACACTGTGGTAGTGGGGTTCAGGCAGAAATTCAACCAAAACCTAAGTAAAGAGAAGTAGCCAACATCTCTTATTTTCAGATCCTTCCTTCAAAAGAAAAGCTTGAGACAGAATATCTTCAGCCTATAATGAAAGATAGGCTTTGCTGTGTAATAAATTAAGTAAATCTTGAATAGTAAGTAGTGAATGAAGCTTAAATTTCAGAACTGTGTCTATGCTTTGTTAACAACCATTTCAGAAATACATTAAATGGAAAAAAAGGAGAGAAGCCAGGTGAATATTACCTCAACAGAACTGGAGTTTGTAACTTCTTAAATTGTCAAATGATTCTGAATTATAAAAAATAAGAACAACACAACAACAAAAGAACACTTTTCCTTTTCCTCTCTGTAATGTTATAATAACAGTTAGTGAGACTCGAAAAAGAATGAGGGATCATACAGGTACCTTAATGGTACATGTGGAGGCCAAATAGTGGTAAAGATAGACCAACTTTTTTCCTGGTCCAGCAGTTGGAGAGAATGGCTGAGAATTATGATTAGAACTAAACTCTTCCTCCTTCTCCTCTCTCTCTAGTTGGCAACTTCCTGTAGAATTTTCTACAAGAGGTTGCCTTCCTAACTTGCAGCTTTTATGAATTTGATACTTGGGTATTTAAATCTCCATTGGCATTGTGTAACTGTTCAACTGAGGAATCCACAATACAGTAAGCCATAAAGATATTTATTTAAACAGTATTGCAACACATACGTCATTTTGAGAATTCAGGTGTAATGAGCTTGCTGCAAGTCACCGGGATATTTGTGACAGGGGTGGAAGATGAATTCAGCTGTTTGTAATTCACCAATTAGGCCAAGGTGAAAAGACCTTCTTGCCATTTCATGCACAAAAAAATAAGAAAATAATGAACTGTATCACAGAATCATAGAATGGTTTGGGTTGAAAGACACCTTCAAAGACCATCTAGTCCAACCCCTAGAGCAAGAATATCTTTCACTAGATCAAGTTGCTCTAAGCAGCATCCAACCTGACCTTGAACACTGCCATTGATGAGACATCCACAACTTCTCTGGGCAACCTGTTCTCGTGTCTCACCACCCTCATAGTGAAAAGAAAAAAAAAATTCTTCCTTATATCCAATCTAAATCTACTTTCTTTCCATATAAGAACATTGCCCCTTGTCCTGTGACTACAGGTCTTGGTAAAAAGTCACTTTCCATCTTTCTTATAAGCCCCATCATATATTGAAAGCCTACAGTGGGATCTCCTTGAAACCTTCTCTTCTCCAGCCTAAACAACCCCAGTCCTCTCAGTCTTTCTTCAGAGGAGAGGTACTCCAGCCCTCTGATGATTTTTGTGGCCCTCGTGTGGACCTGCTTTAACAGGTCCATGTCTTTCCTGTGCTGGGGATCCCCAGAGCTAGACGCAGCACTCCAGGTGTTGTCTCACCAGAGCAGAGTAGAGGGGGAGAATCACCTCCCTCAACCTGCTGACCATGATTCTTCTATGTTACGGTTCAGTTTGAGAGCAAAATATCTTTATGAAAAGAATACCAATGAGAGTGAGACTGGGCAGTTTTCAGTTCAGAAGGGCTTTATGTTGATGTTACTAGCCTCATCATAAAGTGAAAGAAGCTTATGTCATATAAAAGGAAACAGAATTGATTAAAAATCTCTAACAGGATTAAGATCTTTAAATAAACTAAAAGCACAATGCGAGCAATTGAATCCACTGTAGTCAAATTATATTTGCTATATCATTTTAGAATCTTTATTTAACATGAAAGAAGGAATCCTCTGCTTAATAAACACATTACACCACTAAATGAGAGCCAGCAATCAATTAGAGGTCTAAAAGAATCATAAAAAATTTAACAAAGTTTTGGATACTTTAATTGCTTGTACTTCTCTTTTATAATCACTTTCAAACATAATTTCCCTTTTTCCAAGTGTCTGAGCATTGTATACATACTCCTGGGAAATCTGAAGCCAAATTAAATTTTTAATTATAAATACAAACATCTGTGTCAGAAATACTTAAATTATATGATAATAAAAGACCTACAACTTATTGTTCATGTCTCTTTTGTGTCCAAAGAACTAAAGCAGATATTCTTTGCAAGCTTTCTACCATCTTTCCACACAGAAAATAAGTTTGCATATTAATTGATTCTTGTATGCTGAAAATAAAAGTAAAAGTTAAAGTGATATTTTCAAATACAGGCATGACTACTTGTACATATTCCAAGAAAGTTAAAATGCCAGCTACCTAGTTTCATTCCTCCTAGGGAACTTAATTTAACATCTATACCCAGTATTAAAAAACATCTGCATCATCAAAACAGTTTGGTCGAGAAAAAAATGTCAGAAGTCTCAGTTTTGAAATAGAATAGGCAAAATAACTTGTGTAGCATCAAGAAAATTTATGGAGAAGAGGAAATTAGAATTTTGCATTTTAGAAGACAAAATGTAGAGGGACAGTCAGAATCAAAGCGATTCAATTCCTGGTCAGAGTAACTGAAGGAAATCAGCATCTTTCCAGTTCTCTTGTTTTGTTTACAACTTGTTTCATGTACTACTTGTTTTATCTACAATTTCTAGTTGTTATCTACAATTCAGATATGATTTTTTTTTTTATGAGAATAGCATAGGCAAAAAAGAGTGTCTAGGGGTGTAAAAATAAGAACTGCCTGGAGCTTACAGTTATCACATGCTTTTTCCTTTCATTGATAGTTTCAAGTTGCGAAGTGGCATCGTATGGTTGAAGAGGTTCCTCTAGTACAGCTTTGTTGTGTTATTTAAGACTTAGTAAAAGAAATCATAGTCTGTTACTGACTCATTAGAATTCAATAGACAACAAAGAAAGGAGGTGATGGTAATGAAAAAAACCAAAAAACTTAATTACAGTTTAAAGATCCAAAATTTTCACAGATGAAGCTTCACAAAAGTGGACACCATGTGGTCGGTACTGCATCCAACCACAATGCTGTACAAAATAGATACGGTATAGCCCAGTGAAGTAAGATGTTTGAAATGTTTTATCCAGGTACAAACAACCTGTCTATAAATCATTGGGGTATGTGTACCACACTCCGCTACATACTGTAACAGAACCTGATCACTCTAGGTTTTTTTATTTTCTTAGATTATGACTACAGCTGGATGAAATGTATGGTCTGATGTAAATTCATCAAGTAGTGTAGCATTATACTAACCAAACGATGACTTCCTGAATTATTCCTGAATATAATGAAAAGATCTGGAGGGAGAAGAAATCTGAAAAAATAAAAATAAAAGATGACACATTTTATCTTTTTTTCAAATGTAATGAAGTAGATTCCATTCTGAAATTTACTTTAAACTAGAGAAAACCTAACAAAACCATAAAATTTTGAGAATTAATTAAACTTCTCTGTGCATAAAGTAGTATATGTTTTTCCAAGTGAAGCAATTTTCAGATAGTTTCTTTCCTTCTGTCAATGTAAAAAACAAACAAGTTATTTAACCAACTAAAGTTATAGCATTGCATCTGCACTGCAATCTGTCCAAGACATTTTTTTTTTAAAGTAAGTCTAAAATACATAATTTGGAGTAGGTAACTTGTGTTGAAAAAAATTACATATGGAAATATTTTTGCAGAGATGTAACCAAAAGACTTTTGTCAGGACCCTCAAACATTGGGCATCATAATGTGGGCCCAAAAATGGTTCTGGCTTCCATAGACACCTTCTACTTCTCAGCACCCCTGTGACTTCCATGCAGCATTTGAGGTCACTTAACAAACATGAAGCCAAATCTCTACTTGTTCCTATGATAATAGTAATGAACATGCACATTATGTATTTCTGTGCATCCTATTATGTGACAGTGAACTTCTAATTTAGCAGGAATACTGGCACTTTAGGTATATGATTTTGATGTGCTTTGCATTGTATTACAAGGACAAGTCATTAAGCTCTCATTTAGCCTGTCAGTTAACCAACTACTTTGAGACACAAGTTCTGCCATAATACATATTAAAAACATGGAATCATATCACCACCAATACCATGATTTAACACTGTCTGAGAAGAGGTCATTGGAATTGACATAGAAGAATGCTTGTACAGACACTGATGTTAGCAGGCAGCTAAGGAAATACTGGCAGAGTAGCTCTTAATGTATATAGAAAGTATATTTAACCACATCTTACATTTAAGTATAAGACAGGCATAAAACCTTTTCTGCTTTTTCCCAGAACAAGAGGATACCTTCATTTAAATACAGATGAAACACAGTCACAGCTCCTGCTAAAACTTCTTAAGGATCATTTGTGAGAAGATATTTTTTATATAGATGTTACCGTAGCATGTTTTTAATATAACATATCAATTCCAACTCTTTTCCTATGAGCTATGAAGGCCTGTGTAGTCATGGACGGTGGATTAATTGCAGATTCCTGTCTGAGAGTGCTTGCTTGTTGTCATGTTTAGTATGTAGGGTTATACAAGGTCCTGTGAGTCTGAAAGCATATGCTCCAGACAGTCCTGTTGCTGTGATTATGGGCTTTAAGTCTGAATAATTAGCATGCTCTTGAATAAAATCTTGTGTTATGTTTATGAGACAGAAATCTACAGCCATAACTGTCTTGTATTATCCCTCAGCAATGTCTACACACCAAGTTGAGAGCCTTAGCCATGCCTGAAGAATGGAAGATTATACTAAAATTATTAGCCCCCTGATCTTGCACTAAACAGCATAACCTGAAAGCAGCTCATGACCTGCTCCTTTCCCCACATGTGTTCCGGTAACTAACTGTCAGGGACCAGACCCCTACCCATCCCCTCCTAGATCCATGTTTATGTCTCAAATGATGAGCAGAACACCTTCTAAGGAAGAGACTCCATCAGGATTGCTTGGGCAGAGCGCTCAGACAAAGCATTCCTGAAGAAGAGACACTACCATGTCTGGGAACATTACCAAGTTTTTACTTGTCTTGAGTGACAGACACATCTGTCGAAGNCTTTTCTGCTTTTTCCCAGAACAAGAGGATACCTTCATTTAAATACAGATGAAACACAGTCACAGCTCCTGCTAAAACTTCTTAAGGATCATTTGTGAGAAGATATTTTTTATATAGATGTTACCGTAGCATGTTTTTAATATAACATATCAATTCCAACTCTTTTCCTATGAGCTATGAAGGCCTGTGTAGTCATGGACGGTGGATTAATTGCAGATTCCTGTCTGAGAGTGCTTGCTTGTTGTCATGTTTAGTATGTAGGGTTATACAAGGTCCTGTGAGTCTGAAAGCATATGCTCCAGACAGTCCTGTTGCTGTGATTATGGGCTTTAAGTCTGAATAATTAGCATGCTCTTGAATAAAATCTTGTGTTATGTTTATGAGACAGAAATCTACAGCCATAACTGTCTTGTATTATCCCTCAGCAATGTCTACACACCAAGTTGAGAGCCTTAGCCATGCCTGAAGAATGGAAGATTATACTAAAATTATTAGCCCCCTGATCTTGCACTAAACAGCATAACCTGAAAGCAGCTCATGACCTGCTCCTTTCCCCACATGTGTTCCGGTAACTAACTGTCAGGGACCAGACCCCTACCCATCCCCTCCTAGATCCATGTTTATGTCTCAAATGATGAGCAGAACACCTTCTAAGGAAGAGACTCCATCAGGATTGCTTGGGCAGAGCGCTCAGACAAAGCATTCCTGAAGAAGAGACACTACCATGTCTGGGAACATTACCAAGTTTTTACTTGTCTTGAGTGACAGACACATCTGTCGAAGTGGGGCTGGGCACTGAGGGCTGGACTCTTCTCCTCAGTGGAGAACCAGCTGCCCCCCCCCAGCTACAAAGCTAAACTGAATGCAGGGCTGTTGCACTCCCAAAAGATCAACCCTGAAGGTGACCTGGATGCTGGGCCCCCTGAGGGGCGGTCCAGAACTGGACCAGACCAAGCTGTATAAAGGTGAGCTCAAACTGTACTCCCTGCTGAACCATCACCACATGGTCGACCCATCACCACCCCATGCACAGAGTTTCTGCCTGAAACAGACTTCTGCCTGAAGAGAAGACATGTGCTGGAATGAGGGATTGGTGATGTTCTCCATGTCTCTCTTTGTGCGCGTCTGTCTCTTTAACACTGTCTTTCTGCCCCTCTTTCTTACTTTTCAACTCTTTTGTTCTGTCTTATTTGGTGTTTGCCTCAGAGCAGTTGATTTGTGATGTTTTTTGCAGTTGCTGAGGTAAATAAAATTGCGTTGTATTGTTTCCTTGAGTCATTGTCTGACTCCACCTAGCTGGTGCTCCTTTTCAGGGAATCACAAAAAACCTCTCTCGACTGTC
The DNA here is from genome assembly GCA_013400615.1 of Syrrhaptes paradoxus. Taxonomy (NCBI): domain Eukaryota; kingdom Metazoa; phylum Chordata; class Aves; order Pterocliformes; family Pteroclidae; genus Syrrhaptes; species Syrrhaptes paradoxus. The sequence continues at coordinate 44,976 of VZTO01024669.1, forward strand.
CACTGGAGTGGGGCAAGACACTAACAAATCAAACTTAATGTCATTGTGGAAAACAGTTAGATATCATCTTTCTGCTCATGATACCTTTGTAAAAATGGTAGGTGAAGATGAGTAGCAGAGGAGAATGACACCTCCGCAGGGTAATTACCTTCCCCTTTGCTAAAGAAGTGCTCTGTTTTCTAGTCTGCCTCAGTATTTCCTGCATTATCTACAGCAGTTGGAATGGTTTTGCTTTTTTCACTGTAGGCTTTTTCAGTTGTTTTTTGTTGCCAGATCATATCAGAATGTTAATAAGGATAATAATGACAAAAATATGTTAAAAACTAATAATTTGATTATCATTATCCCTGTTAGGTTGTCATTAATACTGTGTCTGCATAATAAATACAAGTAAATAAGACAGTCCAGGGACTTTCCTGCGCTGTCAAGACTAGGTGGCGTGATCCAGCTTATATCTATATGGCTAAAGTTCCTTCTCAGAGCAGGGGTGCCAGGGTTCAAACTCCTCTTGAGAAAAGCCTGTGGCCTGTGCAGTTTCCTGGGCATTGACTTGTGCCCACACTGCAAAGCACTTGGAACAGTTTCTATCTGGGTAAATGACTGGAGGTCTTGTGGATACTTACATAATGCTCCTAGCACACAAAGCATGCCATATGTTAGGGCATAAAAAATGCTGAAAGAAAGCCCGAGGACTGAGTTAGGAGGGACAGAGACCTGGCATTGTCTGGTTCTTACTGCCTGCAGGAACAATTTCTTGTTTTTCTGAGATGGAGTTATCCTATTGCAGAAAGGATCCTGATAGTCATCTAGCACGAAAGCACTGTAGGCAATGGAGTGAGATGACAAGTAAAATAAGCTCCAAGCTGACAATGCAGAAAAACCCACAAGTAGAAGCAGTTAAGGAAGTCATATGTAGGGTGAGAGTTGTTTCTTTTTTTTTTTTATTCTTATGCTTCTGTCTCAAAAGCAGAAAGCAAACTGGTGTTTAATGAATAGAAGTACATAAATAGACAACAAAATACATTCAGCTCCTTTCATGTCTGGGATTTATTCAGCATAAGGGTGATAAAAACACTGTGGGCTTGAGCTTACAAAGGGTTCAGATGGACATCTCCATGATTGCTAACTGTTGTTCAGATCTCATAACTAATGCTTTTCTCATCCATATATGAAGACTGCATCCAAGACTCTTTATTCATGATCCTTCTATATCCTTTTTGAAGAAATTTAGAAAGAAAAAATTGCTGTCCAGCTTCTGTTCCATCTTTTTGCTTGTTTCTTGCTAAATAATATTCAGAAGGATTTGGAGATTGGTTAGTCAACTTTGTAAAATATGCAAGTACCTATTTATTCACGTTGTGCCAAAGTCACACAGGCATCTCTCTTCCTGTTTTCATCTACTACCACTATTAATTGTAAAATCTAATTTCATGACCATCTTGAGAGGTCTTTGCCATGTTACTTTGCTGCTTAATTTTCTCTCCCCCCAATGTTCTGATTTTGCTGTAGTTAGCAAATTGACTTCAGTCTGAGTCTCGTTTTGAAAGTACTGGGATACAGTGACAAGTCTTTGTGTGATATATGCTCTCCTCCAGGAATTGAATTGTGATCACAAAGCATCTTTGAAGGTAGGTTGCAACCACACTCTTTCTGAGGCACAGACAGGCACTACAGTAGGTGATGACATGTGAACATTTCACAATGCTGAGACCAAAAAAATGCCCTCTGATCTTGGTAAGCAATATCATAAAACCTTTGAGTAGGGAATCAGTAAGGGCTGAAAATCTGTGGGTGGAGGACACTGATCTCTCTTTCCTTTCCTACTCTTTAACTGATTTAATATCTAGAGATTTTCCTCTCTAATGGAAGCAGCTGTGCAATATGGAAATGAAGAATTATGACCCCATTCTGGGGCAGTATTGCTCCAAGACATGAAACCCTTTATCATACATGAACTTCTCAGCTGGTCTCCTTCCAGCCACCTCCTCCCGTTCCACACTAATACTTCATATTCGGCAGCTCTCTTCCTTTTGCCCACTTGCTGGAGAAGACAGCCAGTCCCAGGCCTTTTCTTTGCTCTCTAGAGGGAGAGGAAAACCATGTTCAGGTGATACTGTGGCAATTTACAGGAAGAACAAGAGCAGAGGAGGCATATAGGGTGTGAAGTTTTGTTTCAGAAATGCTTTATTATTACTTTGTTATTGTTATTATAATTGTAACATCACATTGGTTATTCTTCAGATAATGTGATTCTTCTCATTAACTTTGCAGGAAATCCAAATCTCATTTTTATTTCACAATAAGTATCATACTTGGAAAGACAGAGTTTCTTGGAAAGGCAACCTAAGCGCTGAGTTCTAGTTTTATGAATAACTTGCAGTAACAACTCTGTAACCTCTTGTTTCCTTTACTTTGAAAATCTGTAACAGCTTTTAAGCAGGCAGGATCATGGGAAATGGATAAGGCCACAGTCTGGGTGTAGGCCTGTAAGGAACCTCAAGTGAGACAGATATTTCTCCAGTTTGTCTCAGCTTCGATTTTGTTTTTTTAAGACTGGGAAACACCAGCTCTTCCCTCAGCTACAGACACCTTTTCAAAATGACTTTTGTTTTTTAATATTTTTTTTCTATGAATGACGGCAACTAAATATTCATAATATTATAAGCATAATAATATTAAATAGGGAATTCTAATTAACAACTAAATTACTTCTCAGCTAATAATACACTATAATTCGAATATACACTGAACTGCAAAATAAAACAGAGCCCAAAATAAAATCAAAAAAGAAAAAAAGAAGAAAAAAGAAAACAAAACCAAATCCAGCATACAGTTTGCTAATGGCATTTTAAGTACGGACAAGTTGGTTTCTGCAACACACTTTTTGAGAAAAGATGTGTAAAAGTACTGAAAGCCCTTATCACTACAACTGGCTAAGTTTTTAACAAACAATAAATTCACCAAAACTGGACTGCTGAGAAGGACGAAATAGTATAGTATGTGATTCACTTAAATTAAAGGAGTTATTTCTGCCTTAATAAAAGTGAGGAAAGAGCAAAAAATGGACTGAAAATATGTTTAATAAAGGAGGTTGAATCTGTCCCTCTCTAAACATTTTTGAATCCTTGACTTTCTTATTAATCATAATAAACCGTAGTTATGAAGAACATTGAATTATAACATATCTGTCCATGCACTTAAGTGGATTACACATCTACGATTGCATTATGACTTAAGGCTCTAATTTTTCCAACAAAATATGGAAGAAATGAATGCATGATATACCATGGAAATATATTGTTTCCACATCACTTAAAGCAAAACAAAGCAAAACAAAACAAAAGTTACCCACCCAAGGTAAGATTTATATATAGCATGGTAATTCTTACTCCCAATAGGATTGTTATAAATTGTTCTAACAGGTAGTCTAAAGCAAATGGAGTATGAAGCCCTGAGATACAGCATATACTTTCTTCATCTGAAAATGCTTGGAGAGAGTAACATACTCGCAATTATGGTATAGCACAATTTATAATGTAACACTTAGCAGTACATTTTGACCTGTAATGGAGTACCTGTGTGAGTTTGTAGTAAAAGATGATAAGCAAGTACATTTTGCTGTGGAGCTAACTTCTTTAAGCAGAAATTAAAAGACAAAATGTATTTGATTACAAACTCTGCAGAATCAGGTGGATTGAATGGCCAGAAATGAAGAATAAACCGAACTCTGCAGCTACAGTCTCAGTGGATAAGGAGTCTGTCCATCCAGCTATGTTTCTACTGGCTTTTTAAACAGTTAAACAAACTCATTCATATTACAAAGTATTAAAACCAAGAATAATTGGTTTAAAAAACAAGAATACATCAAAACCTAAAAGGCAATATAGAGAAGCAAGGAAAATATAAAGTGAACGTATTCTTACATTAAGTTAAAATCTATTAAACAATGAATACATTAAAAAAAATCTTTCTTTCAATCGTAGCACTGCAGAAAAAAATGAATTTCCGGGGGCAAAACTGTCGTGGGTTAAGCAGAGGAGAGTTAATTTTTTTTCCTTTCTTCCTTCTCTTCATAAATAGTTAGCAAGAAGCTATGTTTTGGATTCCTGCTCAGGAGAAAATTGATAGGAAAAGAACGTTTATAGTTATTGCTAGGATACTCTCAAGGACAAAATACATTCAGCCTCTCTCCTCTCCACAGACAGAG
>VZTO01024669.1:69744-80006 GCA_013400615.1 Syrrhaptes paradoxus
GGGAACTGGGCTTGTTTAACTTGGAGAAGAGAAGGCTCCAGGGAGACCTCATTGTGGCCTTCCAGTACTTGAAGGGAGCCTATAAACAGGAGGAGGCGTGACTGTTTACAGGGGTTGATAGTGACAGGATGAGGGGGAATGGTTTTAAACTAAAAGAGGGGAGATTTAGGTTGGATATTAGGCAGAAATTTTTCACTCAGAGGGTGGTGAGGCACTGGAACAGATTGCCCAGAGAAGCTGTGGATGCCCCATCCCTGGAGGAATTAAAGTCCAGGCTGGATGGGGCCCTGGGCAGCCTGCTCTAGTGGCTGGCAACCCTGCCCACAGCAGGGGGATTGAAACTAGATGATTTTTGAGGTCCTTTTCTACCCAGCCCATTCTATGTTTCTATGATTTTATGATTCCTAATTTCACTGAAATAAATAAAGGAACCCATATATTTTTAAAAAGGGACTGATATTACAGTCTTGTACACATTTGTGTTTAGAGTTAAATCTCTGCCTAATTATGAGCTCAATTGAAATCAGTAATGGTACCTAAGTTCATGATAAAGACCTGATTTGAGACAACAGATACAGAAAATTGTAACCAGGAAGTTTGAAGAAAAGCTACTGGCCAAGTCATGTAAATAAAACTATGAAATATATTGGTTGATATAAGTGGGGATGATAATTAAGCAAAAGTTTTTCTTGGTATTGTGGAAATAATAACCTTTTTAGGAAATACTTTAGAATGGACTAAAGACCTTTAAGATTTTCTCAGGTTGATTTTTATAATTAGATTCTTATGTTTACTAGATAAAGCTAGGTATAAAAATAGGAAACAAATCCTTCAAAAGCTTTTCTCACATCCTTAAGAATCAGTTGCCTTTCTCCAATTGTTGCAACTCTTACATCTAAATAGCTGCTTATGTTCACATCCTTGAGTGCATTGTGGGTAATGTTTCTTATAATGGTAAATGCAAAATACACAAACATAAGACAAAACATGAAAATTGCAATAGTTATTTGTTCCTCCCCTGAAAAAAAAAAAGAAAAAAAAGAAAAAAAAAAGAATTTAACTGCTCCCTACAACTAGCAACGGGTTATTCTGAGTGACTGTTAGAAAGCTGAATGAAAGCTGAACGAACATAGGAGGCAGGTGATGATCTTTCAAGTAATCTGCATATAATATTGTTCTATATTGACAGACTTATTGTGCAGAAATATATCTTGTCACTCAGAGATCTTGTATGTCTACACAGTGTATGCTGAAGCAGGCTGGCCAGATTAGACAGAACATGCAGCAAAGCTAACAGAATCTATTTCTAATCAGAACTAATTAACCTGTGGAGGGTACTTCAACAATTCAACTGTCCTGCTTCTCTAGGTATCTCTGTAACAGTGCAGGTAACAGAGGCAGCTAAATGAGGCAGCAGTTCTTGCAGAAGTCTCTGGATTCTCCTTTGGGAAGAGAAATGGGTTTACATGAACCTCATAAAGGTCAACAAGAGTAAGTGCAAAGTCCTACACCTGGGGAGGATCAACCCTATGCACCAATGGTATGTTGGGGGCCACACAGCTGGAAAGTTTGGCAGAAAACGACCTAAGAGTTCTGGTGGACACCAAGTTGAACATGAGCCAGCAATGTGCTTTTGCTGCAAAGAGTACTAATGGTGCCTTAGGGTGCATTAGACAAAGTACTGCCAGCAGGTCAGGGAAGGCTATCCTTCTGCTATACTGGTGTCGCTACACCTGGAGTACTGTGTCCAGTTCTGGGCTCCTCAGTAAAAAGTGACACAGATATACTGGTTAAAGTCCAACAAGGGGTCATGAAGACAATCAAGGGACTGAAGCATCTCTCCTATGACAAAAGGCTCAGAAAACTGGAATTGTTCAACCTGAACAAGAGAAAGCTCAGGGGGTCATCATCAATGTATACAAATACCTGAAGGAAACGTGCAAAGAAGACAGAACCGTGCTCATTTCGGTGGTGCCCAGTGGCAGGACCAAAAGCAGTGGGCACACACTGAAACACAGGAGGCTCTGTCTGAACATAAGAAAACACGTTTTTACTCTTGTGGTGCCTGAGCACGGTTACGCATTGCCCTAAGACTTGAAGTCTCCCTCCTTGGAGATATTGAAAAGACATCTGAACATGGTCTTGGACAACCAGATCTAGGTGGCCCTCCTTGCACAGAGGGCTGGACCAGATGACTTCCAGAGGTCCCTTCCAAACACAACCAGCCTGTGATTTTGTGATTCTTTTAGGAAAGCTTCTAATTTTTGTACAAGTATCATTTCAGAGGTGAGCCCACTGCATCCGTTTGAACATAATAAAATGACAACTTCTGATTGTTTCTGGTTTATTTTTCCAGATCTGCCAGAGTTGTGGACTATAGGTTCATGAACTCTATCATGATCAAAGACTGAAGTTTGGTTTGGGTTTGAGGATAAGAATGTAACTCCACAGATAAAACTATCTAAGTTTCCACATGCGAGAATTAAAACTCAAGTTCTATTTTCTGCATTGATTATATCTTTTTAAACATTGACTATTACCTCGGCTAGCACAGCTCTTTGATGCAGAATGTTTTGCTGTAGGCTAAATGTAGTAATTTGCATCATACTTTCAAATTCAAAATGCTCCTTTTTCATTATAATAAGGTACAATTTTGTAATGTTAAGAATATATACCAAACATTTATTTTGTTGAGCCTTCCACAAAATATAACTAATTAGGAAAAGAAGAAATCAAAGATTCAAAAAACAGATTTATTGGCTTCTTTCAGATAAAGTACTCCAACTGTTTTACTTAATTTCGTAAGACTTTCCTGTGAAATTTTATCCCAATTTGCTCCTTTTAATTTTTCCTCTAGCACACATTAGTGTTCAATATAAAGCCATGAGACAAATCAGTTTGATTATAAAGATGAGACATAAAACGGATCTCAAATAGAAAATCTTTCTTCATCCAGATCCTTTTCTCCTATAAAATTAAATAAATAAAAATCATGCATGTTCATAAATACAAAAAACTATTGTTATAACATTTGTTTGTAATTTAATCAGAAAGGTAGAAAAATGCCTGATCAGATGTGGGAAACCTTTTTAGAAGAAAAATACTTATGTTTGTAAGAATCTTCTTAGGAGAAAAATACTCATGTTTGTCAGAACCTCTTTTAGAAGAAGGTCCTCATGTAGTTGATTTCTACTACAGGAGAAAATAACACCTGCAAGGGACGAGAAAGAAAGCAATTGTACAGAATGTGAGTGAGATAAGGAGGAACTGAAGGTAAACAATCAGCATGATTAGGTAATGTTAAGGGTCCCGTTCCCAGGACCAAAGTTATCCAACAGCAACTTTGTCTTTAGGATTTTAAAATCATTGTATCCAATTAGTAATCGCGAAATCTGCACGAGCTCTGTATAAAAGGGTTTAATCAAGGCATAATAAATGGCTACAGCTTGATCATATTGGTCTGCGTAGTCCTTACCAGCAGCAATCAGATATAGGAAATGCAGCATGATGTGGGGGTCTTCATTTTTTTTTAATACTTTCCCACTTATAATTTGACTGTGGTAGGAAATCTATTTTGCCTGTGTTTTCTTCAGTGTATAAAATCAGGCTGTATTTCTTGGTTACTGGTTCTCTTCTTTTTCCTCTATCTAGCTTTATTTTCCTTCTTCCATCACCTTTCCTTGTCTGCTACTATCTAGTTTTAAAACTTTATGATTCTTTACCGTTCCGTAACTGACAGGGGCATATGAAACACTAACAGTATCCTCTGTCATTATAAAAGAAAGCAAGCAAGCACAAAAAGGGAAATATAACTATGGTATCACTTTCCTTCTGCAATTACTGTAAAAAATAAAAAATTGAATAAATACAAACACTTGTAAGAATCATTCAAAAATTCCTGAGCTATGTCGATTCTTCATATTTTAATGTCCATACATCTTTAATTTCCACTGACATCTTACAAGATAGAGTACACTTGACAATAATGCATACCTGGAAGAATTGAGGTACCATGAAAATGAATACAACTTCAGCTGAAATCCAATGTTAAGCCATCTGCAGAAGAAATGCATAATTTCAGTGTTTCTGAATATGTACTCAATGACAAATGTGCAAGCTTTGAAAAAATTTAAAAATAGCAATTTAATTTGAGTTTCTTCTCACAGTCTTTGAGAAAGAAGGAAGTCTCTGTAGACTGGAAAAAGGCAAATACCACAGCCTTCTTCAAAAGAGGCCAAAAGGTTGACCCAAGCAACTATGAGATGGTCAACCTCATTTCAGTTCCTGAGAATATCGTGGAATGAGTCCTCTTAGACCAAATTTCTGGGCACATGAAGTTAAACAGGTGCTTGGAAGTCACCAGCATGGATTTACCAAGAGTAAATTGTGCCTATCCAACATGATTGTCTTCTATGACAAAATGACTAGATTTGTAGATACGGGGACAGTAGTGAATTCTATTTGCATAGACTTTAACAAGATTTGGACTCTGTCGTACATGATATTGAAGTTGGGATGTTGTAGTCTGCATGGCTAGACAACCAGATAGATCAAATATGTGTTTTACCTGGATACCTGTGACAAGTGGACTGCCACAGGGGTCTGAAGCAAGACCTTTCCTCTTTAACATCTCTATCAATGATGAGCAGGAGGTGACAGAGCACACTCCCATCAGCTTTGCAGATGTTACCAAATACAGGGTACCAGTCAATACTCTCAAGGACAGGGCTCCAAACAGGCTGAAGAAAGGGGTTACAGGGAACATTATGGAATTCAGCAGGGACAAATGCAAAGCTCTCCAGATCCCAAGAGGCTTTTCTAACTCCAGGGAAAAAATAGCCCCTGCAACAACACTGCCTGGGGATGGAGAGGCCATGAAGCAGCTCAGCAGGAAAGGCCCTAGGGTGGAGGTGGGCAGAAAGACGAAAGTGAGCCCTTGGAGTGTGTGTTGACAGCAAAGGTACCAACAACCTCTTGGGCTGTATGAACAGTGGCATAGCCTGTAGATTGAGGGAATGGCTTGACTCCCTCTACGTGGCACTTGTCAGGTGACATCTAGGTATTGGTTTTTCCTTTCTTTTTCTGACAGGAAAGATGTAGACAAACTGGAAGGAGCTCAGTTTAAGGTCCTTTAAGGTGATGAGGGTGGAGCACTTGTCCTATGAGAAGAAGCTGGGGCAGCTGAGCTGGGTCAGCCTGGAGAAGGAACAGCTTCGGTGCACCTAAAAGACCCCACAGCCGACATAAGTGTCATCAAGGACATGCAGCCAGGCTCATCACAGAAGTTCAGGGAGGCAGGGCGAGAAACAACAGGTGTACATTGAGAAAAGAGAATTTCAGACTGGATATAAGGAGAAAATCTTTCCTTGGGAGGACACTGAGGTAGTGGAGCAGGTTGCTCTGAAAGCTGAGCTATCTCTCTCCTTGGAGGATTTAAAGTTACAACTGGACCAAGCAGTGAACAACCTGGTGTCACCCCATAGCTGTCCCTGCTTTGGGCTGTGGGGTAGTCTAGAGATCTCCTGAAGTCCCTGCTAGCCTCATCTATCCTTTGGGACCATAGAAAACAAAGATAAGCATTGAAATTATTCTGTGATCCTATACTGTGAGACAAAGAATAATGACACAGGGAACCAGAGGGTCATTGGAGTTTAAAGACACAATAAATAAGACTGGAAATAGGGTAAATTACATGCATAAATGGTTATTTTCATAACATTAGAGCACAAGAGAGAAATTAATACAGATAATTACATCTACAGTTTTGCAATATATATGAAGTACTCAGCACTCACCCAAAGAAATACTGCATATTTTCTAATGTAAAATGTGCTCTATGATTGCAGAAAATTATCTTCCTTTCAATTTTAGTTCAAAGTTATGCATTGCACTCCCAAATGGAGATGTGCCCAGTGTTAAAGACGTTGTAAGAGTATACTATTTCTAAAAAATATTATTCTCTTTTATATGGCACAGGTGCTGAACTTTAATTGGTTTTCCTCTGCCTTTTTTAGTTATCTAATTTTTGTAACCTAAATTTGAGCTACATAACTGTGTGAAGACCAGTGGACCACAAGAAATTTGGCCCCTTAAAAACCCAGTAGTTTATTGCATAAAACTTGTGTCATTTTAACATGGAACGGAAAAATAGCTTGGCAGGATACTGAGATTGATTGATCCTGGAAAGATTTTGGGTTTTCTTGTGAACAGTTGGATTGGTAGCGCAGACAGATGGATTGTTACTGAGAAGAGCTGGTGTGTTGCTAGGGAGAGTTGGAATGGTATGCCGGACAGGTGTCAAATTTGTGAACTAGTGTTCAGAATAGATGTTGCATTATCTGCATACATATATATGGACAATGGACATATTTATGCGTCCATGGTAACTTAACACTTGATACTGTAATCACACCCACATTTTCACTACATCCAGAATGTAAAAGCCACACTACTAAATGCAACTTTTGACAAAAAACAGGAGAGACAGAATTCAGAAGATGGAGATTTATATGCAGACCTGGAACTGCACCAGTTCCAGTAGGTACTGAAATCTCACTCAACTCTTATTATGATGTGATTGTTCCATTATAATTCTCCCCACCACTTCCTTCTTTCTGGGCTCAGCTTCACTCCTGGCTTCTCTACCTACTCCTGCCGAGTGGCACAAGGGGATAGGGAATGAGAGGTGCAGTCAGTTCATCACACATCGTCTCTGCCGCTCCTTCCTCCTCCCTCTCCTTCCCTGCTTCAGCGTGAGGTCCCTCCCACAGGAGACAGTCCTCCAGGAACTTCTCCAACACAGGTCCTTCCCATGGGCTGCAGTTCTTCATTAACTGCTCCACCGTGGGTCCCTTCCACGGGGTGCAGTCCCTCAAGCACAGACTGCTCCAGTGTGGGACCCCCGTGGGGTCACAAGTCCTGCCAGCAAACCTGCTCCAACATGGGCTCCTCTCCCAGTGGCTCTACAGGTCATGCCAGGAGCCTGCTCCAGCACAGGCTTCCTGCGGGGTCACAGCCTCCTTCAGGCATATCCACCTGCTCTGGTGTGAGGTCCTCCCCAGGCTGCAGGTGTATCTCTGCTCCACCTTTACCCTCCATGGCTGCAGGGGCACAGCTGCCTCACCATTGTTTGCACCACGGGCTGCAGGGAAATCTGCTCCAGCACCTGCTCCAGCAACTCCTCCCCCTCCTTCTGTGCTGACCTTGGTGTCTGCAGGGCTCTTTCTCCTGGCTGCTGTTGAGCAGCAGTTTTTTCTGCTTCTTAAATATGTTATCACAGAGGCACTACCACCATCTCTGATGGGCTCAACTTTGGCCAGCATGGGTCTGTCTTGGAGCTTTCTGGCACTGGCTTTACTGGACATGGGAGAAGCTTCTAGCAGCTTCTCACAGAAGCCACACCTGCAGCATGTCCTGCTACCAAAACCTTGCCATGAAACCTAATACACCATTTTCTAATAATTTGTTCATATTTAAAAAAATCTATTTAATAGCCACATTTATCATTTTTCTAGCCTACCATAACACTATCTAAACAAAAAATAATTTGGTAAGCCAGTGTAATACCTCAGTGTAACTGAGCATCCCTCAACATTACAGCTAGTTTATGTCATTATAATTTTAGTGCTCAGTAACTACCCCCTCACAAAATACAGATGTTAATTTCTGTGTATTAAAGGGTCTTGTATGTTTAAATATTTGCATAATGAAAAGGTAAAAAGGCCCACATAACCATACAAAGTGCCAGATGATGTACTTCTAAAGAGAAAATAATGTATCTCGCTGTTCTAACCATTTACCGAATATGCTGAAACATAGAATCATAGAATCATCATAGAATGGCCTGGGTTGAAAAGGACCATAGTGATCATCTAATTTCAACCCACCTGCCATATGCAGGGCCGCCAACCACAAAACCAGGCTGCTCAGAGCCACATCCAGCCTGACCTTGAATGCCTCCAGGGATGGGGCATCCACGACCTCCCTGGGCAACCTGTTCCAGTGTGCCACCACCCTTTGGGTGAAAAACTTTCTCCTAATCTCTAACCTAAACCTCCCCTGTCTTAGTTTAAAACCATTCTCCCTTGTCCTATCACTATCCACCCTCGTAAACAGTCGCTCCCCTTCCTGTTTATATGCTCCCTACAAGTACTGGAAGGCTGCAATGAGGTCTCCCCGGAGCCTTCTCTTCTCCAAGCTAAACAAGCCCAGTTCCCTCAACCTTTCCTCATAGGAAAGGAATTTTCAGAGACTTTTCTTGCCTTTTATTGAAAAGTTGACTTGGTGTGTTTTTCTGTATTCTTAATCTTAGATTGTGGTACTAGATATCACATTAAGCCATAAGAAGTAGTAAATCTAGAATATTTGTTAGGTAATTTTACTGTTTTACTGCCCCTGACTGACTTTACAGAAAACATATGAATTCACACGCTTCATTAAGTGTAATGGATTCTAACTTTTTAGACTATCCTGGGCACTCAGCTTTAAATATAGCAGTAAATGCATCAGCTGCATTGAAAAAAATCTCAACATTTGCATTTGCAGTGTTTGATTGTTCATATAAGTCAGGTTTTTCTCTACGCAGTGACAAAATAATGAGAACAGAATATCACCTGTTCATTATAGAAAGAGGCATGATACCATATATATATATATATGTATTCCATGAAGTCATAGCAGCAGGAAATTGAAAAGTTACCTGATTTGTTCCCCTGATAGTACTGGGTCATTTAATGTGCAGTATTTGAGTTAATATTAATTTATGAAAACAATCTATACCAAAAAAAACCATTCCAGAAGTGCCCAAAGGCTCTGAAGAACAAATTTCTGATTGATTTAATGGATTTTTTTAGCTTCAGTTTGGAAATTTCCATCAAATACAAGAGGAGTGTAGTTTTAAGCCATTTAAACCATTCCTGTCTTCAGTACTATTAGGAAAGTACTGAGTCTCCAAATACACAAGCTACAATGTACTGTTGCACTTTCCTACAACCTGCACTGAAGTGGTATGGTAAGTTCTTTAGTTATTTTAACAATTTTGACCATATCCATTTAGACAGCATGAAAACAAAAGTTCAAGTATCCATGTTCTTTCTATAAGTTCAATATGTTTCATCAACATGATCAATATATTTCTCAATATATATTCTATCAGTATAGGAAAGAAGTAATAAAAAAAATTATGGAAGTAATTTTAGTTTAAAAAAGTGAAAATACTGATTCCCAAATTATGTCATTTCTTGCAGCTGTTGAGGAAGGGATCTGCAGATTTTGGATTTGAGCCAAGGAAAAAAAAAACTTCTCCTTCTTAGAACAGATCCAAAAATTTGTTCCTTCTTATTTGGCTACCCTTTAAAGAGAGTGAACAAAGTCGCTGTAGAATAGAAAATAGACACAGATGGAGGAATACTCTCAGAAACCATCTACCCAGTTTCTAGTAGGTTCCCATCTGCCCTAAGTTCTTTTACCTTTATAACAAACAGGGAACAGAACAGAGAATCAAAACAGACAAACAAACAAACCCTCACAAAGTTGAGTTTAAAAATTGCTGTGAAATAGTCAGTAATTTCTATTCATCTAACCAAAACCAAATTTGTTATTGTGAGTGCTTCCAAATCTGTGTTACACAGGTTGAAATTCCTGGTATTTCAGTTACTTTTGATTTTTTCATGGCCACAGATTTGAGTTCCACTTTTTCCTTTTTTTACTAGGAGATACTTCAATAATTATGCCTATCAGGTTCACTTTTCCTAGTGACTCAGAAAGGTCAAAGTCTTAACTATGGACAAGAAGAAAAAGTATGTGTTGGTATGAATACATTAGGCTACCACAACAGTCACATTTAATTGTGCTGCTTGTGTTCTGTGTGATTATGATAAGCTGGCACCTAAATGAGTTGCAGTATGAGCTACTCTCAGATCCAAATCTTCTGCTACTGAAATAAGAGCTGCTGCTGAAAGTAGGTCACACAGGAATTAATATGGGCCTGGAAATACGTTATTTTTGAACAACAGATACAAAGTGATACTTCTGTCATGCCAGGGGCTGGTTCTGACGTTGATGAAATATTATAGAATCATAGAATCATAGAATGGTTTGGGTTGGAAAGGACCATAAAGATCATCAAGTTCCAACCCCCCTGCCACGGGCAGGGACACCCTCCACTAGACCAGGTTGCTCAAAGCCTCATCCAGCCTGGTCTTGAACACCTCCAGGGATGGGGCATCCACAGCCTCCCTGGGCAACCTGTTCCAGTGTCTCAC
>VZTO01024669.1:81039-110892 GCA_013400615.1 Syrrhaptes paradoxus
GTCACTGTCTTTGCCTTCTGCAACTTGGGCAGTGTGGCTCGAGCTCTTGCCAGTGAAGACTGAGGTGAACAACTCGTTAAGTACCTCAGCCTTCTCTACATCCTGGGTCCCTAGGTCTCCTGCTTTCTTCCGGAGGGGGAAGAAAGGGTTTCACTCTTTCTCATTTGCATGCCAGCATTTATGGTGACACTGTGTAGAAATACCATAAGAAACAGCCCTACCTGTAGTGTGTTGATGACTAACGGATTGGAGCATCTGGCATATAAGGAGAGGCTGAGAGAGCTGGGACTGCTCATCATGGAGAAGAGAAGGCTCAGGAGGATATTATCTATGTGTAAAGATACCCCTTTGGGAGAGTAAGGAAGACAGACCCAGGCTCTTTTAGGTGCTCAGTGGTGGGACAAGAGATAACGGGCACAAACTGAAACACATGAAATTCTGTCTGAGAAACACATTTCTAATATGGGCAAACACTGGAACAGGCTGCCCAGAGATATTGTGAAGCCTCCATCCTTGCTGGCTGTCAAAATGACTGGACACAGCCCTGAGCAAGCTGCCCTATCTGATCCTGCTCTGAGCATGGAGTTGGACTAGAAGATCTTGGGTGCTGCTTCCAGCCTCAGCCATCCTGTTATCCTGTGTGTGATTCTGCGTTCAGGGTATAAGACAGAGATGGGAAACTCACCCTCGCTTTAAGCCAAACTGACATTTCAACCCTCTTTTGTAGGATAGGCTTACATAGTCATTTTACTAACATCCAGTAACTTTGTAAAACAAGAAAAAATCACTGTTAAATCAGCTGAATTAAATTCTCTTATTTCCCACTGAGTAGGCTAAAAATAAGCATGGAGCTCCTGCAAGATCTTTCAGCATTTCAGAAGTACCCTTATAAGTTAAAATTCATAATTCACTTTTACCAGAAAATGGCTATTTAAATCTACTAGGCAATTAAAGGAAAAGTTTATTTCCTGGATCATAATGCACTGGACAGAAAATGTTCTGCATGGACTCTTAATTACAAACATTGGTTAAGAATATCATAGTGTTTTATTTCAGTGGGTGCAAGAGATGAATACTCAGCATAGTATATCATGTTGGAAGTATTTTGATGAGGAAAAATACTAAAACTTGCAATTTTGTGACAAAAGTTTGAAGTGGATAGTAAAGAAATAGGGCATGGGAAGAGAAAAGCAACCCACATTCAAGAGCAAAAGGGAAGAAATACAGTGTCTCTGCAGAACTACATCAGAATGAGGCCATATGTGTAATCTATGACTCAGTCATTCCCCTGTTTCTGGAGAGTAGTACTATGATAATGCAACAAAACTTTTGTGCTAGCCAATGTGCTGCTGTATACTATGACCCCATGGAGCATTAGACCAATAGTCTGTCTCATTCAGGATCATTCAGGACAGCACACCATTTTGAGAACAATCGTGTTATTAGCAACATGATAACATAATGTTTTCTTGCTACAATATTTTTTCAAGAATGGAGGTATTGTTACCCTTTCAAGTGTGTTCCTGTTGCATTCTAAAATTTCCGCCTGATGTACTGTATGTAAGGACTATTTCTGATGGGAGAAAACTTAAATTGTCTGTTTCACATATAGTGCTGGCTTTGTATAAAAATAGCTATTTATAACCTCAACTGGGTTTCTAATGGCAGAACTATGTGGAGTTGGCTGTAAATTACATTACATTTTTCATTTATCCTGACAGTATTTTAAAGGCTGCATTTGACATGAATCATCTGAATTTGTATTTGAGATAGTTCATTTTCATCATAGCTTTTTACAGGAATAGATGACAATGTCACCAGTGTTAGTTGCTTCCTGGAAACAGTATTATTTAGCATTTCTGGTTTGACAGCCTTGTTTTTCACTTCAGTCAAATTAGTTATCAGATTTAACAATTATCCCTATTACAAATTATATTTAGATCAGGTACACATGATGAAGTTGGAGAATGTCACTGGTAAAGAGTCATGCTGTTATTAAACTCAAAATTTGTACAGAGTAGCTGCACAGTACAGAAAAATGTGTATAATCCAAAAGAGCGATTTATACTACTTAGAAGTACCAAACAGCTGCTTAGCTAAAAGCTTGACTCAAAGCCCTCTAAAGGAAATGGAAAGATTTTCATTGATTTCACTTCTTTTTGGATCAGCCCCAAAAGTGCAGATTTTTAGCTGAGAGAGACCAAGCATTCATTAAACTAGATACTAATTTATGATGGGAAAGAAGATGCCCAATGGAAAAAAACTTATCAATAAGGAAAGAGAAAACACTACTCAAACAAAGAACTTGTCACTGTGTTTCTTTTTAATTGTTCCTTACACTACATGTAGCAAATAAAAAAAAGCTAATGTGATTATTTAATACTGTAGTTTAACTGACTGATACACATTTTTCTGTACTATGCAGCTACTCTGTACAAAACTTGTCAGAAGCAAGTAATTTCATTTAAAACATTCATCAAGCACTAGTTTTTACAACATTTCAGGGGAAAAAAAAAAGATAACTGAAAGAACATAATTTTATAAAAGATAAATCTCTCTTTTACATTATTTTTTATAAATTAATTAATTTATCATTAAAAACTATACTCTTTATTAGAACAGGAACTGAACAACTTTTATTTATAAACTTAATGAGGAGGAAGAAAAGAATATGTGAATAATAGTTGCAATATTAGCATATTCATTTTCTCCCTTTCATCACATGCTAATATACACATACACATAATTTGTCAAACAAACTATCCTCAAAAGAAGCTATGAAAATGCTAGTCTTCTTTATATTTAATAATGCTTGTTTAGTAAATTACTGATAGCAAAAATGACCAATCACAACCAAGTAGTTTACGGAATGGGTTTAAAAAAAATAAATTATTTGCATTCCTAAGCACCATTCAGAGTATTTCACAGCTCTCCAAATTCTTGTCTTTATTTGATCTTTGACTTGGCTGATCTATACATTCATCCAAGTTCATTTTCCTGTTATGGTTATGTCCACAGTATAAGCTTCTACATGAAGCTGTATGAAGTGTCAATGAACTGAATGCTAGCTTAGACAGCAAAAACACCCAACTCATGTCATGGTTTAAACCCAACTAGCAGCCAACATCACACAGCCACTTGTTCACTCTCCCCTCTACGGGGGATGGGGGAGAGAATTAAAGGGGTAAAGAGCAAATATATTCATCAGCTGAGATAAGAACAATTTAATTGCTAAACTAAAGTAATATTGAAAATAACAATGATAACAATGATAAAGATACAGTAATAATACACAAAAATACAAAAAACAAATATGAAAATATGAAAATGAGTGATACACAGTGCAGCTGCTCACAACCCCATAACCAAGGCCCAGTCTATTCCCAGCTAAAGATCCTGCTGCAGAGAGAGTCCCAAAACTGCAGTCCCAGAAAGGAGATAAGAGCCTGAGAGTCCAAGAGTCTGAAAGAGAGATGACCAAGAGAGAATGAGAGACAGCTTCCAGATAGCCCCTCATAAAATACTGAGCATAACGTGCATGATATGGAATAGACTATTGGCCAATTTAAGTCTCAGTCCTTAACATAAGGTTGAATCCTGGGCCAGTAGTTGGGGCTGTACTCCCTCCCAGCTTCTCCTATATGCATGTTCTTTCACTAAAATCTTACTCACACTGTTACAGCAGATGGCACTCACTAGAGTACAGAAAGGCACAGAAAGGGATGCTCTTCCCTGCATCCCAAGGAGAACCCTTGGGTTCTCCTTTCAAGAAGATGATGATGAAGAGAGAGCTCCATGGCTATGTGTCTCTTTACAAGCACAGCTGTTTGCAGAAAATCACCAGCTCATGCTCCATAGGTCACTAGCAAAAGCATTATGCTTTATACTTGATATTCCGTAGTTTGCCTGTCCATTTTTTTCAACCAATCTGAACAAGTTGTACTTCTCTTGAGAATTATATGGACTAAAATAGTAGTAAAAGATCAGATTTGTCAAAGCCAAATTTTTATTTTTTTTTCAGAGATAACCATGTTCCAAGAAAACTTATGTATGAAGAAGTTAGAATTTCTATTTGAAGCCAGAGATTCATTTCACTTTGCTATATCCCAGTGTTCATGGCAGTAATTTGTGACAGTTCCTGGTTGCAATCTGCCTGCACTAATTTCCAGACATAGTCTTTTATTTGGTGAAAGACTTAGAAATATGTTTGTTTTGTCACAAAGGAATTTACTTGAAATAAATCAGCTTGAATGTGGTAATAAAGCTGTCTCCCGAGTATTGTTCATTGTAACTCAAAAATTACTTTCAGCAAGAAATAGCACATCATGACACAGCATTTTCAGAAAGATGTCTATCGTGTTTCTGTGTGTTAAGTAAGATTATGTTTATCAGTACCTTTTAAAGAAGTACAGAAAAATCTGTAAGCTACTGATACAAAGCAGTATAAAAATGCAACTGCTTGAGAAAGACACAGTAGTAACTCCTGCATTGTCTGTGAGCTTATGCATTGAGTGGGCTTTCTTTTCCTAAAGATGCAGAGCAGGACACTACCCTCTCCTTTATTGTACACAGACTTCAATAGGAAGACAAAATGTTGCTTAAAAAGTGACTGCAATTAATCCATTGTATCTGTGACAGAAAACATGGCTGATAACTGTATTGGAATGCATTATTAAAAGTGCCTGCTATTAAGCCATTGAATCTGTCATAAGAAACATGGCCAACAGATAGTTTGGAATGCATTATTAAACCACACTGTCTTGCCAGTTTCAATATTATCCCAAGTTTACTAACATGACCAAGTTTGAAGTAACAAATTAGGAAGTGGGCTTGCAGTACGCTAACTATTCACTGTGGTGTTATTACTCATATGCAAGGTCTTCTCAGCATGACAAGTGCACCAGGGACAAGAAATGACACTTTTGTCTTAGGATAACAGGTGTGGACCCGGGCAAGTCCTAGGCCAGTTTTAGGTTATCTCCTATCTTGTTTGCATATACATGCCATTTAAAAAAAATAGGAAAATATATCAAGAGTGCAATCTCGCAGAACAAAGAAGCAAAGCCAGCAAAATTTTTAACTTACAAGATGTTGGCTGACTGTGAGACTGTATGCACATATTGATGAGGCAGCTTAGTAGCATGTTTTCATGGACCACCTGAACCATCATGATTATAAGACAACTTTTCTTGTGATCTCCCGATAAGGGACATATGCACCCTGTATTCTCCAAAACCATCCTTCTGCAGATGAAACTATTAGTTATTCAGGAAAAAAGGGAAAAAAAAAACCCTCAAACACTCCCATCAAAACCAGCCTTTTTGTTTTAACAGTATTTTAAGGACAACAGTATCTATATGCTTGAGCTATTGAACCAGCTCTGGTGTGGTATGAGGATGTATGTAATTGTCAGTCTAACTGTCCAGTCACAATTAAATAGATGGTATCAGTCTGCAGGTAGTTCAGTAACTAATTTAACTTTCAACTTAGTATCTTTAATGATGTATCAATCACATTGTACTTGATTTCAGGAGTAGCAAAGATTTTCCACAGCCTTGGTATGGATGCAATGCATTTAAAGAGCCTTCTGTTTTACTACAGGTAGGCTAACAAAGCTTAGGCTTGTTAAGGAGAAAGCAGCATGATCCACAAAGTTCAGATGCAAACTTCTCCAACATCTGTCAGTGATTGGAGTGAAGGTTTTTATTTATCTCCTTAGCTTGTTTTTCTAGACAGTCATGATGATCAGAAATAGAATGTTTGAGCAAACCAACTACCCTTAATTTATTGCATTTATTGAAAACATCACATTTTACTTGATAGTGTGATGTAAACTATAAAAGTAATTTATTCATAGTGGTCTTAAACTGTTACGCAGCCCTAAAACCTTAATTATTCCCAGTGTGAAGAAAAAAACCCAAACAAAACTTTTAAAAAATAGGTTAATTCTGTCTCTCTCTCTCAAAATTCCAATAATATCAAATAGGAGGAAACAGAGAAACCAGTCAGGGATATCAGAAATATTAGTATATAGACTTTTTTTTTTTCCCAGAAAAGTAAGCCTTTTAAAAATGCAAGAGCTGATTCTATCAGTTTCTGTTAATCAGTACACCGAAGTAAATGTTAACTAAAGGCAAGACTGTATCCTTGCAATAAAGGTAGATATTATCCTTAAATGCTTATATAAAGTACTCAATGAAGATTGGAGAGTGATATCTGTGAAAATGAAGATGGAATAATCACTGTAAACTGAGTGAATAGACATCATTCCTTTTAAACAAAACTTAGAAATAAGGTGCTGCTTATTTCTCTCTCACTTGAAATGTTCCAACAGCTTCATGAATGACACAGCAGCTTATTTTTTTCCACTTCTTTCATTTATAATCCCTCCCCTGTTCTGAGGAGCACTGTGTTTAGAACACAATATACAATATATTCTTATTTAATACATATTTTGTTGGACATATTCCTAGAACTGGAGAGACAAGGCTGTCAGTTTCAAAATGCCACATATAATTTAACAAGTGGGTAGTTGTATAAGGGTATTGGCAACTAGCCAGTGAACATTGTGCATATTTGCATTTGGCACAGGGGCAGGAGGTAATGAACGGCAGATTTCAAGACTATGAGAATAGTTTTTTAATATTTAATGCTTTGTAAATCTTCTAGAATTTATTTATTATTGGTGGAGTGGGTTTAGTCTGGCTAGTAGAGTTCATGTATTTTTATACATGAGAGTTAGTAAAAACTTTTATATCACTGTAGATACAGTTAGCTTCATCAAAAAGTTGTGCATTTTTTTCCTCAGAATATTCATGGACACATATGTATAGTACCTTTTCTCTCTCAGTTTTAAGGCAGGATTCCCAAAGCTGGGAAAAAATGCTGTCCTGGCAGATTGAATTAGGAAGGAAGAGACACTTCTTGTCTCACTTGTTATTGTCCTGAACACAGAAAGTCCATAATAGTTTTCTAATATAAACTGTATTTAAAAAAAGATCATATATTTCTTGATTATCACCTTTGGGTCGGGGCAACCCCAGGTATTTATACAAACTGGGGGAAGATCTCCTTGAGAGCAGCCCTGCGGAGAAGGACTTGGGGGTCCTGGTGGACGAGAAGCTGGACATGAGCCGGCAGTGCAAGCTTGCAGCTTGGAAGGCCAACTGTGTTTTGGGCTGCAGTAAAAAAAGGGGTGGCCAGCAGGGAGAGGGAGGTGATTGTTCCCCTCTANGGGAGGTTTAGGTTAGAGATTAGGAGAAAGTTTTTCACCCAAAGGGTGGTGGCACACTGGAACAGGTTGCCCAGGGAGGTCGTGGATGCCCCATCCCTGGAGGCATTCAAGGTCAGGCTGGATGTGGCTCTGAGCAGCCTGGTTTTGTGGTTGGCGGCCCTGCATATGGTGAGGGGGTTGAAACTAGATGATCACTATGGTCCTTTTCAACCCAGGCCATTCTATGATTCTATGATTCTATGATTTACATATGTAAGGTCTATTTTCGGCTCTGAGTTGAGGTTGCTTTTCATTTAGATTTATTTCATATACAAAAGTGATTAACAGTAACTAGAGCACCTGTGCTAATGGGCCCTTTTACCTTTTTACTTAGAGAAACTATAATGACAATATGATTTTTTGATTCATAACATACATATAATAAAATGAAGTCAGATATGATGTGATACAAAAAACTTTATGGCTATCTGTAAACCATTTCCCATTTTTGCCTCTCCTGTGAATTGCACCATCCTAAGTAATGTAAATAATATTTTATATCTTATCACACAACTACATATAATTTGAATACAAACACACAAGAACCAACGAGGAAAAGTTCATTTCTTGAAAGACAAATGTAACCTATAAAATCTTTGGGTTCTATCTCAGTATTTTTTGGCTTCAGTGATGGTAAAAACAAATATTTCAAGTTCAGAAAGGGATTTATGAAAAAAAAATAAAGAGTAAATTTTAGTTGATTTTACTTAATTGAACCATTTTAAATGATTTACAGAATGTTTGCACACAAGGACCTTTTCCATCATACCCTGCAGTTCCTGAAGTGATTCTCAGACTGTGTATATTTCTCCCCACTGTGCAGTGAACAGATAGCAAAACTAGCTGCAGAAAAATCAGCTCCTGCAGTTGTTGCTTGGAACACTGTGCGTGTCATTTAACCTGCTTTTCTGGCACACTCCTTTGCAAAGTTCTTTGCAAAGAACTTTACACAGACCCTCTAAATGCATTATAGAAAGAATTATGATTTTTATGTGCATATACTTTTTTTCATATCATGCCACTGGGGTTTTTGTCTTGTTATACTGCATGTGCCAAATTACACTGCAGTAATTCCAAAGTTACATGGGTGAGTTCAATAGAGGCAATCCAGATTCACAATGGGATGACTGATTGGAATCTGTGTAATGACTCCTTTCCTGAAAAGCTCTTAGTCTGAGGCAAGATTCAATACTATCTTCTATTTAGATGGAAACTGAGAAAATACAAAAAACACTTCTGTATATAGACCAACCATACAATAGTTTCCTCCAAAAAATTATTTCTAACAAAATTTTTGAATTATATTCGTTCCCCCTGTCATTTGCTGTATTTATGTGAATTACCTCTCACTGACAGAGAGAAAGGAGAACTACAATTTTGCTTAACTATTTCTGTCTCCTACCCTTGAGCACATAAAACCACAAGATTTCTGAGAGTGGATGGGTTTTGGTAGCTCTCCCTCTATAAGTAGCATTATGTATAGACAGAAAATAATTACAACAGAACTATTCCATCTTCATGAACTTGAAAGATATTTCAAGAATTCAAACCATGATTACTTTTGTCTAGATAGTAATTACAAATTCATAAAAATAAAGTATTTACAAAATCATATTGATTTGTATTACTTAATATTCACAGAAACTCTTTTAATATTTTCTGTTTAGTAAATTAAGACTGTTATTGATCTTACCAAAGACAACATGAATCCAATTAAACTTATATAGCTCTGTTTCAGGATGAAAATAAAGATATTTTAACTGGATATACATTCATACCAAAACAGATTTTATGATAATAGCAGCATAAATAATACATCAGATTTACAGATATGCATATCTTAAAAATCTAGTCTTTTTGGCACAGCAAGTGCTATCGAAATTAAAGAAAACATTTTTTAACTGTGAAAAGAAAAACTGTGTCATCTGCATAAATTCCCAGTGTGTATTAATAAGCCAGTATCATCTTTGCCTTGAGTTAATGGAGAATTGTAGCAAATATATTTTTGTTACTGAGGAAAAATAGATTTATCTCACTGCCTTGAACACTTACACTTCCTTATGGTGTTCACTTACTCTTCTTAATAGGGATTTAGACAGTGTCTTTTACCAAATCATTGGCTTAAGTCTGAGCAAATCCATTCTATTTGTCATGCTCCAAACCAAAGCAGTCCAGTAATGATAACAATGCATAAAGAGATGTTGCTATATAACTTTTATATGCAAATAAGTGACTGTATTGCATGAGCAATCCAAATAGCAAAAAAAAGTTATGGTTATGGACCTCTGAAGACACTTTCCAGAATGTGAATGATAGCTGTAAACAAGCACACAAAACATCTGCAAGAAATAAGTTTCTTACATTTAAAAGTTGATGCACACAAGGAAACTATCTACTCTGATTTCCTTCTGTACAGTATCTCAGAAAGATGCTGAATCTCAGTCACACATACCCACTGCTTACTTGGAGGTGTACAAATGAGATGCTTGTGCCTCATCTAAATCAGTGCATTTATTCTATCAAGTTGATGGTGTTAAGTATGGCTGTTAAAGAGCAGACTAATTCAGAATCTGCTGAGAGAAAGACTTCATCTTGAAAACACACACAGGCACATGTGCATGTTTTTTTACCAAGAGAAATAGGGGAAGGAGGAGAGTGTTTTATGCCTTACTGAGAAACAAAGACATATTTTGGTAGACAAGTATGTGATAGCAGAAAGAGGCATTCGAGCCATATAAGTAAAGATGAATGACTAGAAGACACCTTGGATATGAAAGTTTTAAGCTAAACCTGAAGTGGAAGATTAAAATCTTCCTGGAGGGGCTCAAAGGTAAGATGGGATATTTCTAACTCTTCAAAGTAGTACCCAATCTGAGGTGCAATATATGGAGAAAGAGTGGGCAGGATCCCAAACAGGCATGCATTGCGAGAGATTACAATGTCTTTTGGAAAACTGAGCAGAAGAGCTTTCTTATTTTAAGATTAAAGAAGAGTTGCAGAATGATTAGCAGTGTCACTGTAAGAGACATACTTTATACACTCACCTCATGTTTCACTTATACACTCATTTTCTACAGAACCAAAGCATTCATGTGAACAGGTTAAACATTTGTTTTATGGTTCTTTATCAATGTCACAGTTTTAGCTGTGTTGTTGGTTTTGAATATTGTGAATAAATACTGGTCTGGTCAAGAAAGTCTCCAAGGATGGTTTCCACAGGGTCTCTGGGCAACATATTCCAACATATTCCAAGGGTTAATTGAAGTACAATGCAGCAAAAGTAAAAAAATCTGTTACACTATTTAAAACACATGATACTTAGTATATTTTAAGGACTAATATGATGTTCCAACTGGTATAGAATTCCCAGGGTCATCCCCTGTGCCTTATTCTTTAGCATTACTTAAGTTTTGCACAGTGAGTTAATAACTCACATTAGTGGTTCAGAGAATACTCAGATACCCTTTTAAGATTCTTTAGCATATATTATATGGACAAGTTAGTTTGTAAATGTGTAATTTTAGCCATAATATCTCACTTCTTTGCTACAGCATCATACAGATTCTGTACATCCCTGTGTTTGATTCAGAAGCAGCATAGAAACATTTATCAAAGGTTTCTGAAATTTTTTTGGTATCTAGCAGTGAATATAGGTGACCTATGATTTTTCTTGTTCTTAATATATATGTAAAATATGTAGCTTTGTTAACTGCTACCCCAAACAATCATGTGCATTTTAAACATGTAATTTATAAATCCATGAGTTTTGCTGCGTCATTTTTATTATAAAGTTTTTCATTTTAATTATTTCCAGTCAAGTATATCAGCACCAATTGTTCATTAAAGCATATATACACACGTGAGAGAGAATGTCGGTATATTTAAAAATACATATGTATGTTTGTAATATGTTCACAAAAACAAATATGTACATATTGTAATCTTATTTAGTGCCTCAACATCAAAACCTTACAGACCTCCATTTCTGTTGATGATGACCTTGCCAATCACTAGAGCTTAAGAATTTTTTTTTATGAAGGGAAAGACTTTCACAGTAACAGGTGAAAAAGTGTCATGTCCACATTGCTACTATGTGTCATCAGCAATACTCATTTACCTGTCAAACCCTGAACTTCACTTCTGAATTCAGAAGTGTCCGTCTGGCTCATATTTTCCTGTTCCTTCCAAGGTACCTGTTGTTGTTTAGCTTCTTTAAAATGCAGCACAAGTGGCTTTGCAATTGTTCTATTTGAAATCCTATTGGGTTAGTTAATCTTCAATATCACAGACTTGTGGGTTGTTCTTTTTAATATTCCTTTTCTGCCTAGGTATTCAAGTTCTCACTTTTGATTTAAACCCAGGGAATAAGAAAGACAGTCTGAATTCAGTTGAAGCTTGCATGCTTACTATTCTTTGTGTGAAGGCCACTTTTCCTTTTTGGCCAAAACCTCTTTTCAGTTTATGAGATGCATCTGCTCTGGGTTAATCATTGGTTAAAAACTATTTCTTATAGTAAAGAAGTACCTCATCCCACAGGTTCTTATAAGTTGGCTTTTTTGCTAATATATTTCTCAGCATTGCATAATGATTCAATGCTTCCAGATACTTAGGTATGTGCAGCTTGAAAAAACACACTAGTTCATTGTGTAGTAAGTTTATATATTTCATTTTCACTTCCTTTTCCTGAAATTGTAGGTTGCCTTACTTAAACAGATCAAAGAAGGCAGCTATTTCAGACATCACACTGACATTGCTAAATTATAAAATGGAAATGAATATCCTAATGATTGATAATAACAAAATAATACCTAATATTTTATCTCTGTAAATTACTAAAAAAAAGTTGTTGAAGGCACTATGTTTCTGTTGCCATGTTATATTTCAGGAAATGTAAGATGAAATTGCAAAACTTTGAAGCAGTAAAGACCAGCATTTTATCTTCTATACCTTTGAAAAAACATAAACAATATCTAAGACTATCTAGAAATGCCAAACAAAACATATTGTATGTTTCTGTGTAAGGTAAGACATCACCTGATGGTGTGGAGAGAAACTTCATTGGGGGGGGGGGCGTTCTTATTTTTCATTAGGAGTCAACCTTAAAAACCTGTTTAGTCATTGCTGTACCCATAGACAGTGATGGACTCTAGATTAGATAGGACCACTTATAAAAGAGAATTCAAAGCCACAGTTGCTTATCTCTCAAAATGTCAGCTCAGTTTTCCCCAGCAGTCAAAAAGGCAACACAGTGTGAAAAATCATTAGGAAGGGAACTGAGAATAAATCAGAAAAAAAAAAACTTTGTGATGTTAATAGTACCTGGTGAGTCCACATCTTGAATATTATGCACAGCTTTGGCTACTCCATCTCAAATAGAAAATCCTTTAACTAGAAATGTACAGATAAATCAAGAATGACAAGGTATTCTGCGCAACTAATTTATTTAAAATTCAGTAGACAGAATAAATATTCTAGAAATCAGATGTCCTACCTGAAGAGCCCAAGAGCCAAAGAAGTCTTCATATCCCAAGGATGTGCAGAGAATGAACAGGAAATACTTTTTCTCAGAACAGCACAGGGAAGACATCTTAAAAGGTAGCAAATCTCAAGATATCAAAAATGGAAAGTATTTTGTTGTTGTTGTTTGTACACAGAATGACTGCATTGTCCAACGTGTTGCTGAAGTATATACTAAGGACAACAAAACGTCCGATATTAAAGAAGACTATCTTTTGCTGGGCATCATGTTTAAACACAATAGTCTAGATGCAGACTCAAATTTAAAAGGCTTTGAACTGTTCATTCACAGAAGCTGCATAATATAATAGGATCACTTTTTCCTTAATTAAGCCATAAGCATCTCATACTGTTTATACTCAGAATCATCATCCTGGATGGAGTGGTCTTATTGTCAGACCAACTAAGGTACTCTTAAATATTAATGACAAAATGTTTCATCAATTTGTCCTGAATTCCTACTTATTACACTTGTCATGAACTCGGGTAGCTCAGATCAGTTGCAGTGCATACAGGTCCTTTCCCTAGAAAAGAAACTCAGAAGAAGATAACCTTGAACTGATGAGAAAAGTCCTTTAAAGCTCTCCTGCCCTTTATTTTTTTGTTTTTGTTTTTGGGTTTTTTACATCATAAATTATTTAACTCAGAAAAGAAAAACAAAATAAGAAGCAACAATTTCTTCCTGAAATAGGTATGTCTGCATCTTCTAATGGAATATGTTTTCTATATTCAGAAGTAGACAGTAAGACTTTCCAATAAGTGTCTAAGCCTTGATATATCCTGCTGGTAGAAAGTTGTAAGGTAATTTCAACAGCCAAACTATTGAGTTATTACAACCAGTGGCTAACACACATGGAGCAATACAGCACCTTTAGACTGCAGAAATGTTTAAGAAAGACAAAGGAGAGCAATATTTGCATTGAATTCATATTGCGATGTTAAAATACAAATGGATGAGACATATTTCATATTCCAAGGTATTAGAAAAAAAAAGGATAACTACCTGGCAAGGCTCCATAGAGTGCAGGAGTATTGCTTTCTGTGAAAAAACATATAACTCATTCAAGTAATCACAAACATAATTTTATTTTTTTAAATTTTCTTTCATATTGCCCACAAGAAAACAAGGCACCAACAAAGGTAATTTTCTCTCAAGCAAATGTGTGATTTTTGAGGATTTAGTTACTTGATTTAGTAGCATCTGTACAAGACAAAGCATAATGCTACTAACAGTGGCAAGGCTAGCGAGACCTAGACAGGCTGGAGATTTGGGCGGGGAAAAATTTAATGCAATTTAACAAGAGCAAGTGTAGAGTCTTGCATCTGGGCAAGAACAACTCCAGGTTCCAGTATAAGTTGGGTGCTGACCTGTTGGAGAGTAGTGTAGGGGAGAGGGACCTGGGGGTCCTGGTGGACGGCAGGATGACCATGAGCCAGCACTGTGCCCTCGTGGCCAAGAAGGCCAATGGCATCCTGGGGTGTATCAGAAGGGGGGTGGTCAGTAGGTCAAGAGAGGTTCTCCTCCCCCTCTACTCTGCCCTGGTGAGACCGCATCTGGAATATTGTGTCCAGTTCTGGGCCCCTCAGTTCAAGAAGGACAGGGAACTGCTGGAGAGAGTCCAGCGCAGAGCCACAAAGATGATGAAGGGAATGGAGCATCTCCCTTATGAGGAAAGGCTGAGGGAGCTGGGTCTCTTTAGCTTGGAAAAGAGGAGACTGAGGGGTGACCTAATTAATGTTTATAAATATGTGAAGGGTGAGTGTCAGGAGGATGGAGCCAGGCTCTTCTCTGTGACATCCAGTGATAGGACAAGGGGCAATGGGTTCAAGCTGGAACATAGGAGGTTCCACTTGAATATGAGAAAAAACTTCTTTACAGTGAGGTTGACAGAGCACTGGAACAGGCTGCCCAGAGAGGTGGTGGAGTCTCCTTCTCTGGAGACATTCAAAACCCGCCTGGATGCATTCCTGTGTGATCTGATCTAGGTGTTCCTGCTCCGGCAGGGGGATTGGACTAGATGATCTTTCGAGGTCCCTTCCAATCCCTAACATTCTGTGATTCTGTGATTCTGTGATTTAGCTCGCATTAGGTTGCTACGTACTGCCACAGAACCAGAAACTTCACGAGAAGTAACAGCAAGCTGAGAAAGTGACCTACATTCATGCAAGAATTAGGTGATCTTTGGAGAATACTTTGCTGACATAAATTTAAGATAATCTTAAGGAGACCAACCCTTAAGAGCTAAAGAACATACATATGTAACCTCCAAGGTCTCTTCTAGAAGTGATCATGGGGTCAAATGGCACATTTGATCATATCTCAAGAATCTAAATAAAACTCTAAAAGTTGTGACTTAAAAAGGATTGTATAATCATGAAGTTCAACAAGGCCAAGTGTAAGTTCCTGAATGTGGGTAAAAGCAATCCTAAGCACAAATATAGGCTGGGCAGAGAACGGACTGAGGGCAGCCCTGACAAGGACTTGGGGGTGTTGGTTGATGAAAAGGTCAACGTGAACTGGCAATGTGTGCTTGCAGCCCAGGAAGCCAACCGTATCCTGGGCTGCATCAAGAGAAGAGTGACCTGCAGGTCAAGAGAGGTGATTCTCCCCCTCTATTCTGCTCTCGGGAGACCCCACCTGGATCCAGCTCTGGGGTCCTCAGCACAGGAAAGGCATGGACCTGTTGGAGTGGGTCCAGGGAGGACCATGAAGATGGTCAGTGCACTGGAGCACCTCCCTTACGAGGACAGGCTGAGAGAGTTGGGGTTGTTCAGCCTGGAGAAGAGAAGTCTCTGGGGAGATTTTATAGCAGCCTTCCAGTATTTCAAGGGGGCCTACAGGAGAGATGAGGAGGGACTCTTTGTCAGGGAGTGCAGTGATAGGATAAGGGGTAATTGTTTTAGGATGAAAGAGGGTAGATTTAGATTGGATACTAGGAAGATATATTTTCCCGTGAGTGTGATGAAGCAGTGGAACAGGTTGCCCAGAGCAGTTGTGGATGTCCCATCCCTGGAGGTGTTCAAGGCCAGATTGGATGAGGCTTTGAGCAACCTGATCCAGCAGCAGGTGTCCCTGTCCATGGCAAGGGGTTTGGAATTAGACAATCTTTAAGGTTCCTTCCAACCCATACCATTCTATGATCCTGTGGTCTGTTTGCAGAGGATATCTGTATCCAGCCAGAAGGTTTACAACTAAGCTGCAGAAAGAAGGAAAATATAAGACTACACACTAAAACATTTTCAGGAAAAAAATGTTTGTAGAAGAACAAATTTTCTATCAATTGCTTTTAAACATCCATGACAAAGAAGTGTATAAAGCAGAAGTAATCTGTGCCCAGCCTTTTTCAAGTAAAAACTCTACATTCCTCACCTGTGGTATCTCCAATAGCATCATGAAGTCTGGACAGTTTTTAAGGACTGTGTGACGAAGATGCTGTTCATGTTTATAGAGACAACTTCTCTTGATGCATCCATAGCATACTCCTAAATCACATTAATAATTCTAGTGGTACAACTCATGAGGACTCCGTTCTATGGGTTGACCAGAGTAGTTGTGATGATTATAGTCCGGAGACCTGAAACTGTTATAATAATATATAACAGATAAGTCTTCTTTCCTACATATATGGTATTTTTTTTTTACAGTGACAGAACAGCCCTGCTGCTTGGCTGGATCAGATTCATCTGAATGATTTATTCTTTAGATCAGCCTGAAAGGCTTGTCTCTTTAGTATGGAAGGAAAATTTTATCTCTGGGCTTAATTGTGGGAAGAATGTACTATTTTCCCCTGAACTTTTTCACACTGAAAAGTTAGAGTCATGCTTGCAGGACACCATGGAAAAGTCTGAGCTAGGAAGGACTGGAATCTGACAGTTTTCTCAGGAAATGAACATCAAGGCTAAAAAAGCACATGAGGCTCTTGAAACAGATGTACCTGGGAGTTACTATTAATCTGAAAACAGTGAAAGCTGCCCTTGAAACCCATATCTGTACCCTATACACACATATTGGGAGAAAGAGGATGTATACACCACTTTTTGAGCAGAACACTTCCTCAGATGTCTTACTATAGCAATCATGAATATAACTGAAGAGCTGGGCAGTGTTACTTCTCTGTGTTGGAGAGGAAGTTGCTAAGAAACAAGATTAAATTATAGAAATCATCAAATCACTGTAGCTAAATGAAATTTGACAACACATCTTCTTTGGGTTCCACTTAAAAACCAGGAATATTTAATACAATTTATATTCATAATGCTTATATATTTTAAAATGGCTAAACTCTAGGGAGCTCAGTATTAAGCACTCCTGCATGGAAGGAAATTGACTTGAAAGAGGGTGCAGAAGGTGAAATACTTTAAAAGAATATTTGGTATGCATATGATATTTGTATTTCCTATTAACCTTCACTTGCACAAACAGAAAATTTTCTTCAAAATGGTGAAGGGCTCAGTTCAATTTGCCTGTTTATAAAATTTAAATTAATCAAAAACCTGCAAGAGAGCAGAAGCTGAAAAAAGTCTGATTGGTTTAATGTGAGGAACCTGAAACTGATGTTGACATTTTTCCAGCCTGGAGGAATCACTACATTGCATTTCTTAATTGGCTACCCAAGCCTCTTTCTTTTTCTCACACAGCAGTAAACTCCTGCTTGCATCTGCAGGAATCTCCTGTTGTAAATACCTACATGGAAAAACCAATTAAGAAAACAAAAGACTCCCCATCTTGGATAATCTAGTTAGTCTTTTAGATAACTGTGAGCTTTGCAAAAATTCTTGGTAACTTTTCCATTGTGTGAGAGCACGAAGTATGACATTATTAACTTAATGTGCCAGCTTGGAAAAAGTATAAGGCATTATGGTACAGTCACAGTATTATCTACTAGACTGAGCCAGTTATTAACAATGACAACCATAACAACAATAAAAGGCACACAAAACCAAATTCAGTTGTCAGTACCTTATGGTAGGTTTGCAATCATACTATATTTTTTTTTCTAAAACATTTGTATTTAGAATTTTCCATGAAAATGCCTTGGTGTTTTTGTTGGTGTCACTCAGTCTCTCTGTTCGAACCTACAGAAGTTCAATAAAGTATTATTTTTTTACATAGAGTGCCTTCTGATGACAGCAACTGTAGTCACCGTCAGATAACATTGAGAGATACACTAGAAATTTTGTTATGAGCTTATTTTTCTTAAATCTTCCAAATAAATGTATTCCTGTCTGCAAATGCAAACAAAAATCAGAGTCCCTTGCTGTAGAGACTGTCAATATGGATGTATGAAATGTCTCATGGGGAATGCACAAAAGTGATTAGATTTGGCACTGTCCCTAAGAATAAGTTCAGCTTCAGGATTTTTCCTCTTATTCCTAATATTGATCTGTGTTTCTCCTCTAACAGTAGTGAGAAAAAAAACAACCAAACAAAAAAGCTCACTGGTTCCTTCAAATCCAAGCCTTCTTTTCTGGAATGTGAAACTCTAAATATTTTTGTGATACCTGTACTAGCAGAAATACACAGTAACTTATTTGAATGAATGTTTGTGTGAATGCTCACTTACATAAGGTGTAAGACATTTGGAGAAAAATTTTTGGTCTCATCCTAAAGTGTGTTTTTTTTCCAGAAGCACATGGATTGATTGTTGGAAATTATTACTTAAAAAAAATTGATTTGTGAAAGTGATTAATTCTAGAAAGTCACATTAGGCGGTGGGGTTTAAAGAATTTTAAGTTGTCACAATAACACATTTTTTTTTTGTTTATAATAGGAACTTTTGTTACAAAACATGTAAGTTTTACTATTTTAAAAGGAACTTAATAAATTAAGAAATTAACATGCTGCATTAAGACTACATGAGAGACAATAATTTTTCTTTGTTCCTGTCTGTAACTTTTCTTCTCAGTACTTTCTGATCAGAGCTCTTCAGAAATGTACATTGCTTTGCAACCTCTTAGAATTAAGATTTGAGGATTTTCAGCAGATCTGCTTCACTAGTCCGATATCACAAAACATACCAAAAATGTGGAAGATACAACCCAGACCTTTTATTAAAACAATTGCCAGTGTCCAAAAAAAATAAAATTTCAGTAGCTTAAATTCTAACTAGTCATACATAGTAATCTGGTTTTGACTGTGTCTTCTGAAAACCTCATTAACAATCTGAAAGAGGAACACTGTCAAAACGTGTGAAGTGTGCAGACATTGCTGGAGTGGTAACCAAAAAAGGCAGGTTATTTCCTTTGGTTATGACACATTCATGACTGTGTTTCAATACAGTTGTATGGAAAGGAATACATCTGAGAACTGAAAATACAGGTCTCACCTGTAGAAAGTGGAACTGCATTTCAGATATCAGCAGGAAAGACATGGTAATCTTAATAATTGAGATGAGGAGGATGGGACCATAATAAAAAATATAATTTAGTCTGTAATTAGATTTTGAAATTACTAAAATATATTTACAATAGCAAAGTGATGCAAACCAGTGAAACAATGAAGAGAAGGCATTAAAAGGACCTGTACAGAAAGATTCACTGTGTCTGTAGACAATTCACTATTTGCTAAACCTAGAGCCAGACACAGAAATAGGAAATTTACATCAGGAAATTGTAGTACTTCTGAATAAATGTGGCACTGTAGTAAACCATTACAGTTAGGTTCAATATCTCATACCTCTCTATTGGGATAAAAACTATGAATCAAGCTAGGGTACACTAAAAATGTGGTTTTGATTCACCAGATCTCATGAGCTCGAAAGAAAAATCACTTGGTAAAAGATTGCTAATAAACAATCTTTTCATGCTAACAACAATCATTCATGTTAACATAAAATAATATTCACCCTTACATTTTTAATCTAATATTCTATGAAAGAAGGCTATGGACCTAGTGATGCAAATTAAATTGTTTAACTAGTAAAGAAGAATTCTAGATAAGAATTCCATAGCAAAGAATTTATTTCATTATAGCTATTTGGACTGTTTTCCCACACTTCTTTCTTCAGCAAACTTAAGCTCTTCTGCAGTCTCCCAGGCAAATCTCACAAAGATATAATCCTACAAGTGTGAGTGAAAGGAAGCCTCCAGTGTTTTTAATCCTTTTGACATCTGTGACATCTGCTTCACACCCTTTCATTAAGTAAGCTGTGAAAACCATTGACCTAAATGTGAGGTGTCGTGGACCATGTTAACAAAACAGAGTTGAGTGACTCTGTCAATACATTTTCTCTTCATTCTACAATCACTTCAGCTAAAGCATTTAATGTAGAGCATCTATAGATATACACAAAATAAATCTCTTCATATATATATGGGAAAAAAACCAACCCCCACAAGTATTCTGTTTTCTCTTGCTGTAGTCCAGATTTTTTTGCCCAAACCAGTGTCTCACAAGTAGGTTTAAGGAATTTAATTGCTTTCATTCCTGTATCTTGGAGTTCCACTTTCGCATTCTTAGATGCAAAGATTTATTTCTGAGTGATTAAATCACTTTTGGTTTCATAGATTATTGTCCATTTATCACTTAATGCAGTTTGTGTTTTTTTGAAAAAATACCTGTCACTATTTTATATAGGTGACATGGGAGGAGAGATAAATCAGAAAAATCCTTCAGAAGTTAAAAGTGGAACAGGAAGGAGGTAAGATGCTCAAAAGCAGTTGGTTAGGAGGAACAATCATTACTGCAGTTTCTTGTTCTGGAATATACATGCATAATAACGTCAGGTGGCAATGACTACTGTATGAACTTTTTGAAGCTACATGCAGTTGGAATGGGATGCTGTTCTTAAAACAACCACCCTTTTGAAAAATTAAAAGTTCAGCACACCTAATGAGTTCTTCCTCCTTCCTCCCAAGGATTAAGCCATAGGACTATCATTTTATGTAGCTCAACTAAACAGAGCAGAGGTCATGAAAGAGATTCAAAGATCTTGACATTTTATTACATTACACTCTCAATTTCAAAACCAGTCAAACTCTTCTCAAGCCAAAAGGTGTCTAGGATAAATTTTCCTGAGAATACTTGAGATATTAGAGAAAACCACAAAACCCTTGCATTCTTCTGAAAATAATTTTGATAGCGAAAATCAATAATGCTCACACATACTGTTTATTATGAATAATCTGTCCTAATCTAAATATCTTTCTATTATGCATAAGATTTTAGGCATTTTAGACTATCCATTCCTTAGCAGGCTTCTCATAGCCCATATTCAAAACCAAAACTGGGCAGCTTTTAATCCTCACAAATACTCCTCTGCTGAGAATACCATGGCAGGGACTATGCCATGATTATTCTGTTAAATCTGTGTTAAAAATGTTTCTGTGGAATGAAACTTTTAATTGCAAATGCAAGAGAAAATAAAATAATCTGTAGATATCAGACGCCAAGTGGATTTTATTGTGATTTTTCATAGTGCAGTAACATGATAGACCATCAATGTTTCATTAACACTGAAGAACTCTCAGACATGCTGTCAGAAGCAGCATCTTTTCTAAAGTACAGAGGCAATTTAATTTTTTTTAAAGCATTAATATTACTCATCTTGGTCTGATGCACTAACAGCAAAATATTTCTTCCTGCTGATATTTTAAAGAGGTAATAACAAAGCTCAATAATAAATAATAACAAAGAAAGCTTCTTCAGACCAAAATAACATTCAGTGAGCTCTTACCTTTCACTTATAGCTTTATATTCACCAGTGCAATTGAGAAATCTATCAATATTTTAATGAGTTTGATGTAGCGGAGAAGAGCAATATCAATATAAAAGGCTGAGATTCAATTCCACTACAATTTCAGTCTTTCAGTCCAAACCATACAAATCTGACAAGTTTACAAATTTCTCTTGGAAATATTGTAAACTAAAGAGTTCTTTGTGACACAAACAGTATTTTCAAACTTTTCAGAAACTCAGAAAGACATCCCTGGTTCTTCTGTGGCACCTTTTGTCAAAAGCCTCTATACTTCTCAAGCATGCTCTCCTAACTTACCTGAATATTGCAAAGGTTGTCTTTAAGTTTAAATGGAATTGAAACTTTGAATTACATTCCTTTTAATTTAGATTTGTTTGGAAGTTGTTCTTGAAAGTGGAATCACAGAGGAAATACGAGTTAGAGATACTAACAGGACATGTGAAAGTCACTGTTCTTTATATGTACACTGCTCCTGTAATTCTTCATTGTTTGCAAGAATAGGGGTTTTATGGTAAACTTCGTTGCAAATGTATAACTCCTGACTTTGTTATTTAAGGCTATGGTAGGAAAAAAAAATTATTATAGATTTCCAGTTCGCTTAGTAAAGTGAAGGAACATGTCACAAATTGCATGACCTACATGAAACTCATTTTAATTATACGGCACAATAATTTGCCTGTGTCAGTCTACTGACTGACACTCCTTTATAAAAATGACAAGTTGGATTTTGCTGTTTTCATCTAAAAGTAAGAAGCCATTTTCTTGTCTTTATAGTTGGAAAAGACATTCTGAGTAGATATGAATCAAGAATAACTAGAGAATGATGTCTGTCAGTTTTAACCTAAGACACTAAAACCTAGTTATTAAAGTGTTATCTCTTCCCCTACCTCAGTAATTCTTTGATATGCTATATTAATTTATCTTAGCTTCTGCAGATTTAAATGCAAAAATTTCAAACCTCAAAGTCTTGTACAAACTAATATTTTATTCCTGTACCATCCTCTTTCACCTTTTAGCTCAGGGTAACGCATTATGAAAACTCTGGGCTTGGGGACCAACTGCATAGTGCAAGAAGAGGCCCTTGATGCTTATCTGACTGTGCCCTGAAGCCATTCAAAGACATAAGGCAACAAAAGCTAATGTTATAATAAAAGAGTCAATAGTTTCTTGAATGTTTGGTACCCTAAACACTTTAGAATCAAACATCATCCAATGTCAGCAGTTTGAAAGAGGTAAGAAAAATTATCCAGGAGTGCAGAGAAGAGCCAGAGAGATTAAATCATTCAACAATTACTTTCTGTTGGGTCAGCACAGCTCTGTGGCAAATCACAATAGGCTGAAAAATCTTAGTTGGAAAAATTAGTGCCCCTCCAGTGTGAATTAAAAAGAGGCAGGCTTCTAGAGAATGATTCAGATCTTAGGCAACCTGAACCACCTCTGAATGAGCCTGTCTCTTTCCTTACAGAGCAAGACTACCACATACAGCTCCTGGATTCAGTGACTAAGGCTGAGTGGAAGGAATTGAGATCTACCTTCTACTTACAATTTTCAAAATGTTTTACTCTCTGTGTTCTCTTTTTCCTCCATTATTTTTTTTAGCCTGCAGAAATTAAGGTTACTCTAAGACAGATTCACTATCAAATGAAAGTATTTCTCCATGTCTTCCCCAGAAAAAAAAAAAAGGGAACATTTAGTGCTTCTTCAAAACTGTCATTAAAGTCAAAAGAATGTTTATGACTGCAGAAAATCTCACACTCACTATAATACTATAATCTCTT
This sequence comes from Syrrhaptes paradoxus, assembly GCA_013400615.1. Lineage (NCBI taxonomy): Eukaryota > Metazoa > Chordata > Aves > Pterocliformes > Pteroclidae > Syrrhaptes > Syrrhaptes paradoxus. Next base: position 104,304 of record VZTO01024669.1, read on the forward strand.
TCCTTTAACAAACTGTGCAACCTAAATGAAGGTCTTCAAGTTCAAGACTTAATTATTATACCTTGTTCAGCAATTAAAAGGGAATTGCAAAAGAGATACTATGGCACATGTCACAATTGAACATGCATTTTACAATAGTATTTTTGCTCCTAATTCTTTGTTGTAATGCTGTTGATCAAAGCAATAGTAGTAAGTGAAAATTGTCTTTAAATAGAAGTGAATAACATTTAGCACAGAAAACTTGCAGCTTCTTCAATCAAAAAAAATCTTTATGCAACCAGAAAATTAATTATACCACTATGTTTTTATGGATATGAAACCTATCAGCAGCAGTACTGTGGTGCATAATAAGACAATCTTAATACTCTAGCTCAGACACAGGCATCTTTTCCATTGCAGATGTTTTACGCCTGTGGAGATAAGTGCGTCAACAATCATATTCTGCTCTGAAAGCTTTGAAACTAGAGCCACCAACAGACAGCTTTAATGGTTGTGAGATAGTTTCATGATCATCCCAGATAAGAAAAAGTGAACATATAATCGCAAAATTACACATCCTTTTCACATTGGAAAGTAACCATTATATATGTGCACTACATTTATTTGTTGGTATATACTTCTCTTAAGCTCCGTTTCAAGAAGAGAATGGTTATATTTAATCACTACTGTGGTTCCAGCTTGAGATTGTTAGTGTAATATCACAATGCTTCCACTGAGACCTGCAGCAACTTCTCCTGGAAATGCTCAGTAAGAATCTTGTTTTTTTCTATATATTGAATTCTGTCAGTTTCAGACTAACCAAGAAGCAAGCCCAATTCAAATATCAGTTCTCTACATCCATATACTCACCTATCCAATCTCAGCAAACTCTCGTGTTTCCTTTCGCTAAAGACATTCAGGGTTCTTTATTAAAGTCTCTTCCTACAGCGTTCATTCACTAAAAGGACTACCAAACAGATTATCTCATCGAAAGTTGGAAACCATGCGGTTTTTTGTATGATGGTGATGAAGAAGAGGAAGAATGTGGAACATTTCTTTTATTGTATAACTCCAAAATATCATTAGAGAGTCAGGACTTCAGGGGAGCTTTCTTCAAGCAACAAAGAAAAAATAATTAAATTGTCCCTATGTGCCATGGTTTTCTTCTCACTGTGCCAGCAATACCACAAACTACAAGGTGTATTTTTTGTTTAATGTAACACATTACTAGAGCCACTGAAACAAAATGTCATGAGCTAAGCAGTCTGCACTAGACTTAATTTGTTATAAGATTCTTTAATTTCTTCCAATTACTGAACAATTGCTTCCTAAATTTATTTTAAAAAATATGTTAACACAAACTGTTTCTTGGAGCAAGTTTTATATGTCTATCTAATTTTCCAGTTGCAGTCTTTCATAGCCCTTGGATCAAGCTGCTGTGACAAAAATCACAAATTCTCTCTATCTCCCCTCTACACCACCACCATACAACTAATTAACTGCAAATACAATAGTCAACATTTTTCATCTAGGAATAAATGAGACGACAGTAACTTTCAACGTCTGGATTTTATCTTCAGAAACATTGCACTGGCAACAGCAAGGAGATTTCTAGTAGAGATTTATGAAAAAATACCCAATATTTTCCCTTCTTTTTTGATGCCTTGTAAGGAAAAAATAATCACATATTTTCTTTTTTCTGTTTGTTGTTAGTTTCAGAGCAAAAGAAATAAAAACTGTCAAAGAAAATCCACACTAGTCATACAGTTCACATAAGAGTAAGGAGGCGATAGAAGCCAACGGAGTAACCTACTAATTCAAGACTCAATACAAGATACCTTTGTGATTTTGTCACAACATCCTTAAGTAATTTAACCATTATATCATGCTTTTGCATTAAAAACTGGCATATTAATTATCATTTTACTGGAACATAATGCTTTCATACTGACAATGAAGACCTAAATATTAATTACATTTAAGTATAGCCCTCACATCAGTAGAATCAAACCTCACAATGATCCAATCCCATATGGAATACACCACACCTTAGCTCAGAGGCAGTAGTACAAGTAATACAAGCCAACACGAAATCGTACCATTCATTTTGTGTGGGTTTATATTAAAACATGTTTTGCATATGCATAAATACACCCAGAGCACAGCACTGAAAAGCAGTTGATGGTGGAAACGAATGTGAATAGTATCCCTACAGTAAGCTGTATCCAACTTATGTGGATGCACAACACCACTGAATGCAAAATGTTTGGTGGAGAAAGTGAAGAATATGCTGCCTAACCTGAAATTGCCATTAATATTCATAACAGAATATAATGAGGCATAAAACTAAACTTTAATCAACAGCATACACCTCTTTAGTGGTAAATGACCGTGCATGAAAGAAGTAAAACATCCCCTGATTTGAAAACAAAGTTCACTTTTATCTTGTTCATTTCAGACCCACTAATGATCACTAAATCCCAGGCAACTAATGGTGTGAAACAATTTAAGTGCTAATCAGATATCGCTAAAAGGAAAAACCTACTGACAACATGTGGTGGTGATGTCTAATCTGTGTTCATTTGTGATCAAATTTTACCATGACATTTCAGTATTGTAACTGAAAAATTACAAAAATCTCCTGTGTGCAACATTAAAAGATTGTATACATGGTTTTGAGGGCTTTGTGCAAAGGAAATAAAAAGAAGGGAAACAACAACAAAAAAACCGCAGAAAACATGAAACGGAGTAAGAGGAATAGTGTAGATTTAGATTAGATATTAGGAGGAAGTTTTTTCCTGTGAGAGTGGTGAGGTAATGGAGCAAGTTGCCTGGGGAAGTTGTGGATGCCTAGTCCCTGGAGGTGTTCAAGGCCAGGCTGGACGAGGCTTTGAGCAACCTGGTCTAGTGGAGGGTGTCCCTGCCCATGGCAGGAGGGTTGGAACTAGATGATCTTTAAGGTCTCTTCCAACTCAATCCATTCTATGATTCTATGATTCTATGATTCTATGATTCTATGAACTGGAATGTGTTCCTGTAGGTTTTAAAACTGAGCTAAAAAAATAATTTCACTGGAAAGTAGATTTTAATCTGGGTAATATCAACCCAAGTTGTGGTTGCAAGATTTTAAAATGCTGATTAACCACAATAATGTATTTTGTGGAAACTTATCACTTTGACAACCTTCTGAGCAAATTCTACTTACACAGGATGTGTCAAGTACCTGTGATATTCCTACTAACTTGCACCATGGGCTCAACTGAAATCTTGCACTCTTAGAGCTAACAGACATAGAATGGATGCACCAAACACCTACACAGTGGTTCTGTTTCAAGGTAAAATGTAGAAAATAGAATAGCTCTCAAGGTTTTTATAATATGTTGAAGGCCTTTGTAACTAGAAATGGAAAAATATTCCATTAGAAATATTTCTGTTAAAGGAAATAATCATGAGATATTAAAATATTCGTATTTTTCATTCCAGATAAGAAATAGTTGTAAAAACTTTGGTGTAATATCAGAATTTTGTACAGAATTTTGAGCTTTTTTAGCTCTTCAGCTGAAGTTATCTAATTTACAAAACCAGTATTATCTGCAATCGTTTGTAGATTAATACATCTGTATCTTTTACCTGAATTGATAGATTCTCCCTCAGAAAGCAAAACCAGAAAAATGTCATTCTTTAGAAAAAAATATATTCTGTTTGTCATATACAAAGTTCAAGGCTGTGCTACAAGAGAGAGAAATGTATTATAACAGTTATGTCTCATAAAAGTTTGTAGTGATCACTGGCAGTTTTTTGAAATCACCAGCTTAACATGTAGTAGTAATCCAATAATTAGCAAGTCTGAGGTACTTACAGGGATGGAACTGAGAACAAGGTAGAAATTCATGCAAAATTTTGGCTTAGCAATATCTGTCCTGGTCTCTGATATGCAGAGGTTTCTCTTCACCTCTCAAGAAAGACATGGTGGAACAAGAGAAGGTACAGAAAAGAGCAACTAAAATGAATAAGGAGATGAAGAATTTACTTTTCAAGAATGGAATAAAAAGCCTGTTACTCTCTAGAAAGAGAAGGGTGAGAGAGGTTATGACTGAGGCTTACAAAACCAAACAGTGAGTAAAGTTAATGTAGAACTGCTATGCATCGAATATCACAGCACTAGAAGTAGAGGACATGCATTGGACTTAGTAGGAGGCCTATCAAAAATATACTTTTTCTTAAAAAAGTACATTTTTAGTACAGCATCTACTAAACTTTTGAAATTTCCTGTTACAGCAGATTGTGGAGGCAGGAAGAGAAGGTTCAAGAGGTATTACATTTCTGAATAGGAGATCTGTAAATAGAAAATAAAGGGACAATGTAGGAATGTACTGTCTATTCTATCTACCTTATTGACAGTAAGCCCAGGGTAGTTGAAAAATTGGCTGGAAAATGTTGGCGTTCCTAAATAGGTCCTTCAAAATGACATTGTTGCAAATGTTGGTGTTCCTAAATAGGTCCTTCTAAGTGGCGTTGTTGCAAGTAGACTATTGGTCTAGGTGGACTGTTGTTTTGACGTACTAGGGCACTATAGCTCTTATCATAAAAGTTTCTATACAAATGAAACACAGGGAAATCCTTCCTTGAACTACAGAATTGAAGAGCATGCATTTCTAAAACCAGTTCTAGAAGATTTAATTATATCCTTTTGAAAGTTTTTCATGGAATCATAGAATATCCTGAGTTGGAAGGGACCCACAAGGATCATCGAGTCCAATTCCTGACTCCACACAGGGCAACCTAAAAGTTAAACCATATAGCTAAGAGTGTTGTCCAAACTCTTCCTGAAGACTAGCAGGCTTGGGGCCATGACCACTTACCTGGGGAGATTGTTCTAGTGCTTGACCACCTTCTCAGTGAAGAACTTTTTCCTAAAATCCAATCTGTTAGAAATCCATGTTACGTCAGGAAATTATGACCTGGTGGCAACTACAGAGACATGGTGGGACAGCTCACATGACTGGAATGTAGTCATGGGTGGCTGTACACTTCACAAGAAAGACAGGCCAGCAAGGCGAGGTGGGGGAGTTGTTCTTTACGTGAGAGAACAACTACAGTGTATTGAGTACTGTTCAGGGGTGGGTGACAAAAGAGTTGAGAGTTTCTGGGTGAGGATTAAGGGACAGGCTGACATGGGCAATACTGTCATGGGTGTCTATTACTGGCCACCAGATCAGGACAAGGAAGTCGATGAGGCCTTCTACAGGCAGCTGATAGCAGCCTCATAGTTACAGGCCCTGGTTATTATGGGGGATTTTAACTACCCTGATATTTGCTGGGAGGCCTACTCAGCCAGCCATCCGCAGTCCAGGAGGTTTCTCCAGTGCATTGACGATAACTTCCTGATACAAATGGTGGATGAGCCAACTAGGAGAGGAGCGCTGCTAGATCTTATTCTCACTAATAAGGAGGGTCTGGTTGAAGTGGTGAAGGTTGAGGGCAGCCTTGATTGCAGTGACCATGAGGTGGTGGAGTTCAGGATCTCATATTGCCATAATAGAATACCGAGCAGAATCGCAACCCCAGACTTCAGTAGGGCCAACTTTGGCCTTTTCAAGAAATTGCTAGGGGAAAAGAGCAGACTGAGGGGTGACCTAATTACTGTTTATAAATATGTAAAGGGTGAGTGTAAGGAGGATGAAGCCAAGCTCTTCTTTCTGACATCCAGTGATAGGACAAGGGGCAATGGGTGCAAGCGGGAACGTAGGAGGTTCCACTTGAATATGAGAAAAAACTTCTTTACAGTGGGGGTGACAGAGCACTGGAACAGGCTGCCCAGAGAGGTTGTGAAGTCTTCTCTGGAGGCATCAAATCCTGTGTGATCTGATCTAGATGTTCCTGCTCTGGCAGGGATGTTGGACTAGATGACCTTTCAAGGTCCCTTCCAATCTCTAACATTCTGTGATTCTGTGATTTTCTTATCTGAATTTTCTCTGACATAGCTTTAAGCTCCTCTCTTACGTCCTGTCACAGGACGTCAGAGGGAAATGATTAGCACCTCCCTCTTTGCTCCATCGCATGAAGAAGTTGTAGACAGCAACGATGTCTCCTCTTCTGTAACTGAACAAACCTAGTAACCTCAGCTTCTCCTCATAAGTCGTGCCCTCTAGTCCTTTCACCAACTTGATTGCCCTCCTTTGGACACAATTCTAACATTTTCATATCCTTCTTATATCGTGAAGCCCAAAACTGCAGATAGTATTCAAGGTGATCTTGATTTCAGAAAAGCATTTGACACCGTCTCCCACAGTATCCTTGCGGCTAAACTGAGGAAGTGCGATCTAGATGATTGGGTGGTGAGATGGATTGTGAACTGGCTGGAGAAAGAAGCCAGAGAGTTGTGGTGAATGGGATGGAGTCTAGTTGGAGACCTGTATCTAGTGGAGTTCCCCAGGGTTCGGTATTGGGACCTGTGCTGTTCAATATATTCATCAACGACTTGGATGAGGGAGTAGAGTGCACCCTCAGCAAGTTTGCTGATGATACGAAACTGGGAGGAGTGGCTGACACGCCAGAAGGCTGTGCTTCCATCCAGCGAGACCTAGACAGGCTGGAGATTTGGGCGGGG
>VZTO01024671.1:364-21567 GCA_013400615.1 Syrrhaptes paradoxus
CTGGAGAAATTTGCCAGCAGGATTACCATGAAGATCAGCAAAGGGAAACACAAGGTCATGGACCTAGGTAAGAATAACCTCATGCACTGCTACAGGCTGGGGGCCAGACAGCTGGAAGTCCTCTTTGCAGAAAAGGACCTGGGGATCCCAGTGGGCAAGTTGAACATGAGCCAGCAATGCACCCTTTTATCAGAGAAAGCTGAAAAGGCCCCAGGCTGTATCAGAAAAGGTGTTGCCAGCAGGTCAGGGGAGGTGATCCTTCCCTTCTACTCAGCACTGCTGAAACATCTAGAGTGGTGTCCCATTATGGGCTTCCCAGCTCACAAGAGACATGAACATACTGGAGTGAGCCCAGGGAAGGTGGTCCACCACAAAAATTAAGAGACAAGAGGATCTGACCTAAAAGGGAAGACAATGAAAGCTGGAACCATTCCCCCTGGACAAGGCGGGATGGATCTTATTAACATCCATAAATACCTCAAGGAAGGAAGTAAAAACAACACAGCCAGACTCTTCTCAGTGGTACCCAGTGAAGTGACAAGAGGCAGTGGGCACAGACCAAAACACAGGAAAAACTATTTAAATGGGAGAAAACATTTTTGTTCTTAGGGTGATCAAACACTAGAACAAGCTGCCCAGAGAGGCTGTGGAGTCCATTCAAGGCCCAGCTAGATGCAATTCCAAGCACCATCCTGTAGCCGACCCTGCTCTGAGCAAGGCAGGGACTGTTGGACTTGAGGGTCTCCAGAGGTGTCTTCCAAAATCAGCTTTCCATGATGCCATGAGCATTTATCATCGGCTTGGTAAAAGTAGTGTAAGAGCAACAAATACAAAGTTTTCACTGCTATGGAGGTTTTGTGCTTTCCTCACTGCAATCATTCAACATGGTCTTTCTTCAGCTCCTAAATGCTATCACATGAGCTGTTACTGTTATTAGTTATAAATCTTGATCTTTCATTGAGAATCCAATAAATTCATATCACCTAGGGCCAACAGTAGAGCATGCAATGAACCCTTGTAATGAGACTACACACAGAGCAACCACCTTTGCTCCCTCCAGTTTTATTATTCACATTTGCACAAGAGCACACAGTATCAGCACAAGTTACATGTGTCTTTGGAAACTTGTACAGGAGTTACATCAAGCCTAGATCTTGCCATTTTTGGTTTTGTCATGCGATTTTCATAGAGCAAAACTTCAGATGATTTGCCCAGTTCTGCTTCTGCTTGGATATCAGCACTTCAGCTGCATCCCTCTTTCCCAAGAGCCCCATGCAAGCTCTCAATTAGAGCATACAAATTCCCTTGAAAGGCAAACTGGCTCAAAGTAATGTTACAATCTAGCTTCTGAATGCTGTTATTTCAAAGTGCTGGGAGCTGTCTTTGCCATGTGCTCATTATTTTAGAAAGATGTGACCAAATTTTGCTGCCAACTGCATCTTCAAGGAAGATTTAGATAGGATGTCAGTGCTCAACTTGGATCTAGACCAGACCACAAGGCACATCACCCTTGGTTAAGTATGTTTGACCACATGTGGTCATTAGAGACCCAAACTTACAATTCCCTATCAAAAAAAAAAAAGGGGGGGGGGCAGTTTGCCAAAAATAATCACTTTATGGAAAACCTGCATCCCACAAGTCTAAGCAAGGACTGCTGCAGGAGTTCCAAGTTCTCTCTTCAGGAAATTCCCATCAGCTAACCTGCTTGCCTTTGTGGCAGGACAAACAGGGTCCACGGCTTTGGGAGGACCTCCTAGGGGAACACCCTGATAATAGCAACCCTCAGTAATCTAGGTGACAATTCTAGAGCAGAGCTGACACACACTGTTCTAGGGTCAAGACATGCCCCAGAAACACTTGCTGTATCCAATAATCCTGATAGTTTATGCCCCGCCAAGACATTTAAAGAACTTGTCCACCAACAGCAAAATCAGACCTCAGAAAAACAAGAAATGCAGTTTTTATAATGCATTTTTTGCCATTGTCTCGTTTGTCCATATTGTACACAGAATAGAGAGAGGCCAGTCAGGTTCTTCCTAGGGACATCCTTCAAGCAAACGTGATCCATTGCATTACATTATTTAAATTCACCCCTTAAGTTATGCTTTAATGCTGAAAAAAATTGTCTTTAGGCTTGAGCACATGATAACTATCAGTAGGAAAGTCACCGGAACAGTGGACTGTTCTTTCCTGCAATACCACCTCCCTAAGATTCAGGCTTTATAGAAACAGAACAAACCTACAGACTAAGTCAGACAAGGGCTGAAATAACATGACAGCAGCAGAGTAAGTGTAAAACCAGCCAGGTTTTCTGTGTTGTATTTTTCTGTAGTACTGCATAACGAAGGCACATGGAGGAAAGTTAAATGAAGGGTGAAGGTACTTCTACATCAGACAGTGATATTTCGCTGTCAGTGGTTTGTTAGTGGTCACTGCATACAGGTTTTGTAATGCACAAGTGCAGCAGGTTTTTCAATTAGACATCAGTACATCTTCCCACCCAGAGTACAGACACAGCAATTGCCCTGCTGAGGCAGGAGCAGGCATACAGAAAGCTAAGTGCAATTACAGATAACAAATTGCAAATTTAGCATTTACAGCAGTAAACACATGAGAAAATGAGAGAACACAGGACTGAGGTTTCTATATAAGCAGTCATTGCATGCAATTTTTTCCTGACAAATTTAAAACTTAAGAATTCTAAGATGCATTCTTAATGAAAATTAACTAGGTTTAAATTCATTTAGGAAATTAAGGCTAGCTTCACAAGAAAATCCTCATAAAACTCAAACCTACAAACCAAAAATTTCATCTTCAGCAAGATCCCCAAAAAGAATATGATAAGCCCAGTTACCTGCACTTCATTGAAGCCTCAAGCTTTTTGAAGAGTAATGCAGTGCTGGCTTAAGAAATGGAAGGGGAAAAAAAAAATCTGGAAGTTGCATCTGTTTCATGTAACTCAAAAGCAAGACTTCTTCCGCCTTTCTATTATTAAGGGAGATAAAACTATTCCTTTAACATAGCAGAAAGTAACAAAAAACCCTTACCCTTGCACTGAAAAACAAATATCACAAAGGTAAGTTCAAAATTTCAAGGAGTAAGAGATACCGGTAAGCTGAGCGTGTTTAAAGAGAACCATCTTCGCAGCCTCCCCTCAATCCTAAAGGGATTCAGTCTCCTTCACTTTTTGAAGTCGATTCCTAACAATCTTTCAAGGACACCTTGGTTTACTCTACACAAACCAGCAGCAGCCAGTTTTACAGTCAAGATTTGCCCTCAGCTCATCATAACAGAATCATAGAATCATTCAGGTTGGAAAAGACCTCAAGGATCATCAAGTCCAACCACCAACTCAACACCACCCAACCCACTAAACCACGTCCCTGAGCACCACATCTACACACTTCTTGAACCCCTCCAGGTATGGTGGATGTTGATGTGTTCTCACCTGCTTTGTATCTTCATATCACCTTCTGTCTCTTCTGTTTGGCATTTAAACACTTTGAGGCAAGACTTGTGTTTTTCTGTAGGTTAGGAGGAGGTTTGTTTGGGGTTTTTTTTGTGTTTGTTTTTTTTTTTAATTAGCACAATGCTACAATAATACAAACAATAGATAACATGAGGGAAAGAGTTAGCTCAGTCTTGCTCTGGATGAATATCCAGCCTAGTGGACAAAGATGAATGAACTCAAAATTTCAAGTATTTGGGGTTAAGTCTTCAGGCACAATTCACAATAAGCAAGCACTGTTATGACAACAGCTACTCTTTTTGAGGTTGTTACAAAATCCTCTCTGCAGAAAATCCATACACCGGGAAAAGCTTTGTGTTCTTTCTTGGAAAATCAGCACAAGGATAATATCTATGAAATAAAATTCCTTAACTTCTAGCTGAACAAGTGTATTCTCCTTTTTTCACTTGACCTTGTAATAGCAGCCAAAACATGGGTTGGTTTTGCATCCTCAGTGCTAGAAGCACATGCAGAAGAAGTACCAGAGACCTTTTGTTTCCATGAAGACAGAAGATTGTTATAACCGTTTCCTAACATCGGTGTTATCCCCCAGTAAACAGTTTTACCTCTTTTACAGGTTCTTCATCCGGGGCAGCTTCTTCCACCACAGGCTGGTGAACAGAGAGAAGAGAGGAAAAAGCTCTTGTAAATATACATCATTGAGAAAGACACAAATACAAGCCAAGTCCTAGCACAAAAGACAGTCAGATTAGTCAGGTAAGTCCAAATTTACACTACTGTAGCAGGCACGGGCAATTCTTCAAACTTAGAACAGAAATTAGCCTTTGAATCCATAAGGACCTGATTTCTCCAAGATATATAAAATGATAAGAGATAAAGGAGAAAGCAAGAGCACACTGGTACTATTAAAATCACTGATCCACATCAAAACTAGGTTTGTCATGGAAATCGCACAAAAATGAATGAAGGACTAAACAAGATTATTCATGAATTAACTAGAGAATTGGAACAGTATTTTCTTGCTGAGAAGCAAAAAATATACATATACACATAGGACCAAATTTTTTAACCATTCAACTCCCATTTAAATTGTCACTTAATGGGTGCTCAGCTGAAATCTATTAAGGGATAAACCCTTTGGAATACAAGTGGAAAGATTACATAGAGCTTGATCACACAGCTCTTCCTCAGGAAAATATTCCCAAGGCTGCAGTTCACTACACCATCCATCCAGCTTGAGAGGGATCGATAACTTTGCCTACCCACAAAGAAATCCTAGACACAGCAAATACCCCAATCTTCTTGCTTACTTGTCAAATATAATTAATGACCTCCTGAGTCAACAGGTGAAAGAAGCAGGATTTTGCTCCAGTCTTCCTTTATACAAACAGAATATAGAACATGCCTTCAATGCACTCTTATCAACCCATCGATTTACTCTAAATGCTGTCTAATATCTGCAAGTCATGCGCAGGCACTCATAAATGCCTCTATTTTAAAAGGTTTTTTGGCATTAAGGAAGGGAAAGAGGAAAGAGGTCCATATGCACAGAAGAACGAAACTGTCTCCCTCCTTGTCTACCAACTGTGAAAAGCTTCCACGAAAAAAAGAACAACTTGCAGACGATCATGAAAACATCTTATCCCACACAGATTCAGAGCCCGTGACAGCTCCCTCCAGCAGTCCAATCACTAGTGTTTAAGCTGCTTCTATTTCATTAAAGATTAAATGGCATTGCTGTTTAAAAAGAAAACTGGTCTTCATGGAAAATGGCCCATGAGAGGTGAAGTTAATTTCTATAAATCTTCACAAGATTTGAGCAAACAGTACTTCACAGATTTTATCTACAGCGTGATTTAAAAGGATGAGCTATAGAATATCTTTAACTATAATCCTAATGAGATAGCAATAAACTGAGCCCATAAATAGTGCTTTATCTGTTCTCATATAAATTGCAAAAGATTATGCCGGTAATTCCTTAACCCCCTCTATGAACTTTTTATAAGTGAAATCTCAGTAGCAGTGTAGCTTATAGTTATGGTATTCTTTAAAGCAGGAAATGCAAAAAAAAACCCCACTCCACCAAAAGAACCAAACATCTGGTTAACTATCACCGTAACGGGTCAGTTACACTTGGTAAGGAGATCCACACAGTTTCTTCTGGAAGAAAGGTCTAAATGGGGCTCTGCCAACAAGAGTGACAATAGAAAGCTCTTGTCCCAAGCAATGGATGTTTGGCTTTAATGCAGGAGCTTATCCCATGACTAGGGAACTTTTTCCCCAGGGGCTGATAGCAGAAAAAAAACCAATCTGAGCAGTGACCAAAGGGTTTTCTGTCTAGGGCAGACAGGAAATACTGGACATAGAAACCAAACTTATTTTAGGAGGAAGGAAGAGAACAAGCATGTACGTGCACTTGGACTACTGTGGCCCATGGAAAGGCAGACTCAGGGGGAGAGAAAAGCATCTTTTCTATGATGCTCAGAAAAAAAATATTCACCATAAGCATAGTTATATAAGTCTTCTCATTGGGAAAGTGACTTGACAAGGTGTCAGCTGACTTCTTCAACAAAATCAGGAACAATACACTGCAGTTTCCCAGCTATAACCTGTTTGTTAGCACTCAGATTCCTCACACCACGCAAAGTGGAGCAAGTGGCAGCACTCACAAGTGAATTACATGATATAAACCTCTGCAAGCCCCCCAAACTCACTCTCAACCTAGAGCCTCCAGAATGCTGGTATAATCCCATTACAGCATTTCTTCTGCCGTATTGTTTAAATACATAAACCAACACTCTGAGAAACCTTTTCCACAGTTCAGCAACTCCTCTTTTGAGACAAGTGGTTTGTGCTCCCTGTAACGTGGATGGTTAAGTTACACTCCTCTCCATCCTTCCCCCCAAAAACCTGTTACAGAACTCTGATCAAAGAACTCGGGGGGGAGTATTACGAAATGAACACAGCATCCCCACGCCTTAAAAGTTTCACTCACCTACTTCTATCACCTGTTACAAATCTGTATCCTGTGCTGGTAACAGCTAACCAGAAAGATTTTTTTTTTTAATTGCACTATTTGAGAGCCCCAGAAATACTCGGGAATCCACGCTGGCCATCACAGGCAATCCTACATTGCAGGGAATGACAACTCAACCAGCCAAACCGTGAGCACATGTGACACAGCAGCCAGCTAGTTACCCCAGCGGTGTGTTCCCAGCGGGACCCTGCAAGCGCAGCCTCGTGCAGGGCAAGGGTCCCACTTGAATTTTGCGCTGCTGCCAAAAAAAAAACCAAGCGCAAAGCAGCTCAGAAATCAACACAGCAGCGAAGACCACGGACCTGTCCCAGCCTCAAATTAGCGATCACACACTCCAATGCGACCTCAAGTTCCCCTCAGCCTGGTGTGCAGGTTTCCAGCCGCTCCCCCCGCCCCAGACGCCGGAGCACGGTGCGACCCCAGCGCCGCTGCCGGAGCGGGGGTGGGGGGGAGGCAAGGGACAGCCCAGCTCCCGAGGGGCTCCGCGCAGCGCAGCCGGGGGGTCCGGATCCCCCCTCCCCAAACCGGGGCAACAGGTTTCCCAGGCTCGCCTCTCAGCAGCTAGCGAAGAGGGCGAGGGAAACTCATCACCCCCCATGTTTGGCCAGGTTTGGGGCAGCACCGAGGTGGTTCCCCCAGCGGGAGGGGGGGGTCAGGCGCCCCGCATCCCCCCCTAACCCCCCGTCGCTCACCTCCGTGTCCATGGGCTCCACCTCGATGCCCTTCCATAGCTCCAGCAGGTGGGCGATGGGCATATTGGGCGCTGCTGGCCAGAAGCCGGGATCAAGCTGAAGGAAACGCCGAGGTACAGCGGGAGAAAAGCGGGGCGGGTCGGGGGGGGACAGGGGAGGCGGGGAAGGTGCGGAGCCCGGCCCGGGACCGCCCGCCCTCTCGGCAATATGGCTCCCGCCCGCCCGCCGCCGCCGCGCCCCGGGGACCCGCAGGCGGGGCCGCTCCGCAGCCTCGGGGGCACGGCAAGGCGTCCCGGCCCGTTCCCCCGCCCCCCGCCTTGGCTCGCTTTGCAGCCAGGGGGGAAAGTTGCTCCCGAGGATGCTGCGGCGGGCGCTGCTATGGCAACGGCAGCCCGCCCTATCTCCCCCCCGTAACCTCGGGAAAAGGGGGGCACGGCTGGGGTGTGAAGGAGAAAATTTAAAAAAATAATAATAAAATAAGCTTGCACTTTTTTTTTGCCCTAGTTCAAAGGGTTGGTACCTTGATGGGGAGTGCAGCTGGGCAAAGAATAGCTGGAATTGGCCAAGTCCGATGTTATTCCAGTCTTAAAAAGACTTATCTTATAGCTTGCTTTATTATTTTGTTTTATTTCTTCACTATGAAGCCTTTAGCAAAGGCTTTTTCTCCTCCTTTATCTCTCTCAGACTATTATACCCTTCTTTAAGAGGCACGACACATTGCACCTGATACCCGGCTGCAGAGACCACGATTAATGCAGATGTTGACATGGATTCTTCTCAAACTGAGGTTAAAACAAGCACATCACCTTGTTCAGGCAACTTTATTATCATGTTCTGAAAGGTGTTACTGCTAAATAAGTCACTGCTCTTCCACGAACCATTTCGGAACAAACTGTCAACATGAAAAGTGCATTTTTCTTCTCTTCCATGCTCAAAAAGCCATGGTTTATTTCCATAGCAGCAGTATTGGTATTTTACAAATTCAGAGCAAGTTTGAGTGAACAACACACACTCTTCTACCAGCTTACAAAGGAACATTTGAGCTGTGTTCCTCCTCTGATCCTGCCTCAGCTCCCTCAAACTCGATTTTATGTGAATAAGCTGCCCTGCAAGTTGAAAATCAAACTCACTGACCATAATTAGAAGAAAAAAAAAAAAAGAAGGAAAAGACAATCAGGCTTCCACCAGAGCCACAAAGCTGTGAATTCAGCTACTGCTGCAAGAACCCTGTCTTCTACTTCTGTGGTAGAATAGGATCACACTTCTTGACATCTGTGCCAACACTAAACTAACAACTTGTAACACCAATTATGCAGCTTCATCTGCTTTACAGATTGAGCAATTAACTATCTAGATTACTGGCTTTACTCACTGCTCACAACAAAAGTGTAGTGGGAGTGATGTCAATCAACATAACAGACATGTACCTGCAGTCAGAAGCCGCAGGATCTGGCTGCTACACACTCCCCGGCTCTCACACTCTGCCTCTGCTTCTCCCCCAGCGACACATGGCAGAGGCAAACAGACTTACTACCTTTAACTTGGCATGCAGGCTCTCCCAAACAGCCTTGTAATGCCAACAGCTGTGAGACCAGAGCCAAGATCAAGCACAGTAAATTCAAAGCATAAACCACGCTCACTTTACTTTTGTAAAAATAGGGTAGCAGAAAAATCCATGCTTCTCTCCCCCAATCTCCCTATCATCCATTTACAGAGGCATAGGATCAGTGAAGGGACTGAACATCACAAAACTGGGAATAGCCCACTTCCAAAAAATACTACGAGGGGTGGTACAAAGAAATAGCAGGGAAAGGAGGGATAGCACATGTGGAACATAGCAGAAAACACACCAGTAAGCAGACAGAAGTTCAAAGCAATTGGTGTCCAAGGACACACAAAAAATCTGGTCAGAACAAGTAGTTACAATTCTTTTTTTCCTAAGGAAAGATTAGTTATCCACACTCAAAGTTTAGCAGAATTAATATTTGCAGATATGCTAGGCCAGGGATTGCAAGAAGATTAGTTCGAGAGTATAAAAGCATTTTTAGCTCCTGTGTAACAAAGCACTGGACCACTTACACGGAGATTTTTAATCTGTTTTTACCTGTCTCCCGAGTACTAGCTAGCAGCTGCTGCCAGATGCAGAGTGGGGGATTAGACGCATCAATGTGCTGCTGTGTTATGGCAACTCCTACGCTGGCAGGAGATACATAAGTAAAGAATGAAATTTCTTAAGAGCATTGTCTGTAGATTGTACTAAGATGCTTTACACCAATAACTTACACCTCCACTCCTTTGTGAGAAAGGAAAGCACTGGTTCCCATTTAATGCACGGAAGGGAAGAGGTGCAGAAAAATCTTTTCTGTCAGTAGCTCACCCAACTTCCAGGTTCATGACTTCAGTGCTGGGTTTGATGTAATCACCTCTTGCCAAAACTCACACATTCCTCTGCACACACACCTTCCCTCAGAGCTTGAGCTAGATAACCTTTTGTGCCATGTTCTCTGTACCTAGAACATGGCCAGAACATGTACTACTGGCGCAGAAGCCAGCTTCAAGGGCATTCCCAAGGTCCCCCTCTGCATTTAAATGCCTTTTTCTGCTTGCCACAGTGTAAACATCGCCTCTTTTTAGGCTGACCACACTGCCACACCGGCATCATCTGCCTGACTTTTTTTTTTCCCCCCTTTTTTAAATTTCGACCAAGCCTTCACCCCCGTGGAGCCTCCTTCCCTGTACATAGCTCTTCAGGTCAAGGCTGGCACTCACCTGTCTGTTCAGCTGCAGCACCACGCCAGTGAAACTTCCATTTCACATTCCTATTTCACACAACAGCTACAGGGAATATTTTCATGAAGGATGGGTTACCCCAAGTGCCAGCACTGAAAAAAGGTCAGGTCTCTGAAGTGTCATTGTAGAAGAGGGAAAAAAAAAATAAAATCCTAGGGACAAAGAAGTAACATCCCCCTGTCCCTTCCAGATGCTGCGCTAGAGAACATCCAGCCCTTTGAGTGCATCACCTATCTGACAGCATTTTTGTCTGCCAAAGCTCTCCTGGAAAGTCTTGAAAGCTCAACTACAAGAGGCCCAACCACAGATCATCCCTTTGTCACCAAAGCAATCAGACAGCCCAATAAAAGGTGTGAATTTTCCCCAAAGGTTGCCTAAAAGAAAAGAACAAGGGAGCAGAGCATTAGCAACATTTCTTGCAGATTACTTCAGCCTCCTGAGGCATGGAGGGGAAAAAAAACAAAAAACACAACTTTCTTTGGTTGCTAACATAGGTCCATGTACTCCTGGGGCAGAACAGCTCTGCCTGCAGCACACACATGCAGATTTTGAGCAAGCAGCCAACTTTTAGCCTCCTTATTCTGTAGGATATTTGTACCTATAGAATACACGTATGTATTGTCATCTCTGACATACAGGCACAGCTTTGGAAGGAACACAAAGACCAAGGAACACTTCAAAATACATCATTTGACAGCAAACTAGTGGCATAAACTAATGAATACAAGAAATTAGATTTGACTTCCGAGACCCTTCAGCCAAAGCATTGGCGAGTCCCTGTCATGAAGGCAACACTGCTGTCAGCGCACCGTGGCAGAAAGGAACGCGCACACAGACAGGCAGAATCTCAACAGCAACGGGAGAAGCGTGAGCACATCCCAGCAGTCATGCGAGCCTCACACAGCCCACTATCTATCGCATGGGGATCCATCAACAGTTTGCCATAAAATACAGCCTTCCAGCAGGGAAACAGGAAGCAAGACCGTAGTCCCGTATTAGCCTCAATCTGTCACTACCCCATCCCAAGCATGGAAGAAATGTGCTGTGTGTGGCTAGTTTCCCATAATCTGTGCGGTCAAGCCTGTATCAGATGGATGAAATCTACAGTGGATGGCTAAGCATCAAATGCTAGAAGTAGTAAAAGTAGGGCAGGTTTTAAACTGTACGGGAACCATGCATCACCCTTAGATGGAGGGAAGTCTCAGCTTGCCTCTGCTTTTCTGGTTTTACACCAAGGACATCAAAAGCTACTCTTCCTGATTGAAAGCAGGCAAACAAACAAAATCCCCCACACTACTTTTTCCTCCCCAAGAGCAGATGTTGAAATGCTTTAAGCTCGTTGCTAAAACAAGATGACTACATTTCTTCAGCAGCAGCTTTGTTCAGTGCCTCAGCGTTAACTGCTTCAAGTTCAGCACTTGGATGTTCAGCACTTGTGCAGAATGTGGAGAGAAGCACAAAACACCACCTACGCATCGCTGAGCGTGCAAAGCACAGGGGAAACACGGCTTACTCTATCGTATGCGATGTGCCTAGTGCTGCTGAAACAATTTATTATTTAGTTGCTAAGCACATACCTGGTCATCCCTGAGATAAAATAAGGCATTCAGTATCAAAGTAGCATGCATCTGTCCCCTGCAAAGCTCCTAAATTAACATTTTCAAATTAAAATCCTGTCTGCTGTGCACTCCCAAATATGAAATGCTCAACACCAGAGAGAAGGTCAGCTTAATTCTTCATCTTTGCAATGCTCTGGCTTCCCCATCTGTATTTAATGAGAAGGTCAAGACTGAATATTAATATCAGTGCTTAGAGAGCCTCAATGATAATCAGGCTCCTTCAGTTTCAAAGGTGCAACAGACTGGTATTACCAACCTGTAAGAACAGGGATGAAGGATGCTAGGAGCTTTAGGAAAAGGAACAAACACTTTTCACATTAATCCTTTTTAATTATCTCCATTAAGGCTGCAGGTACTTGACACATCCTACATTAATCTGTAATATTACTCAGTAATTACGTACTGGAAGAACTACCTTGGAAAACAGACAACCTGGGGCAGACCAGGTGGTGACTGGTTTTGTCTGAAAGCCATTTGGATATCTGCATCATGCAGGTGGGCCCGCACAGCTGCAAAACCTGAGCTGATGTGCTGCCAGCTTGCCCAACATCCAAAGCTTGTTAGCCTCCTTGCGTGTGAGACATTAACCACTTGCAGAGCTGAGCTGCCAAACACGGGCTAGCCTTACCTGCCACCTCCTGCACCTAAGAAGAAATTAAGGGACTCTCGTGGCCATGATGCTGACCGTCAGAAGCATTCAGACAAGTCATTTCATACACAGCAATCCCCCGTGCAAGCTTCTGGGATATTCCCCATTAGAGTGTGTTTCCCCATTACACCCAAAACCACCAGTTAAACAGGTTCAATAAAAATTATCTGTAGCGACAGCTTTCCTGCTGCACAGGCTACAGGAAATTTTGTGACTTCATGTTTTCGGGTCACAAGCACAGAAAAAGCTGTGTTTTTCCCCAAAATTCCTTGCATAACTTTTCAAGAAGCAGCTCACATGCCAGTAGGGCAGAGATGCCAAGGACACACTCCCATCTCTGCCCAGTTACAATACTCACTGCATCCAGAGACACCACCACCCCAGAATACCCTCCTTCCCTCCCCAAGAGCAGCCCCAGGTTTGTCCCCCTCAATGCCACAGCAGCGGGGCACGGTGCAGGGCCCATGGGGCACAAAGGAGCATGGATGTGGCTGCACTGAAACAGGGTGAGAGCATCTATCCTGCTCCAGTATGCACACAAGGAACTGAAGCCAAGAAATAAATGTAGGTCTTTGTTAACCTTCACGGATGGACCGGACTACTCTTGCACAGGTCACTGTTTCTGTCAGTAGTTACATTTAGAACTACAAGCTAATTGTCAGCCTAATTACATGATGAATTTATCATTATTTCACATGCAGAACAACTTGACTCTGGTGACAGAATGCTCAGGAGCAAAATTTGCCCTATAAACTTCCAAAACAAAAAAAAAAAAGAAATTAGATTGACAATGATAAACTTACATTAGAGAAAGAAAATCAAGGAAATAGCCTAGGAAACATTGTGATAGCAAAGAGTATAAAATTGCCTAGGAATATACAGAGAAATACCAGGACACCACAGGCAGTACTTCTCAAGCATAAATCAACAAGGGTAGCACTAGTGTGACAGAAGATTACACACTGAGTCACAGAAATCCCTGAAGCAATTCAGCCAACAACTGTGACACAGCCACTTGAGGTGACCGAGGACAGGGGTACCAGTTCACTTTGGGCGCACTGTCATTGGGATCTTGATAAAACCCACTCTGCTTAAACGCATTGAGGAAAGATAACAACTGCAGGTTACAGTGCTCCTGAAAGATCCCTTTTTCAATCAACATTAGAGAAAGCAGCAAAGTGTCAAGAAAAAAAAGACTTCCTAAATGGCATTTAAATAGAGCACATTATATTCACTGACTGATCTCTCTCCTCTTAGTATTTCTACTCAGACAAAAGAAACTCATCCAGCCTTTAACAGACACCGAAGATTTTCAGCAACTGCAATAATTGCAGGAACAGTGGAGAGAAAAAATTACCCATTCAAAAGAGTCACACGGAGCCCTTCTGGCTTTGGCAGAGTTGAGAATGCTCCTCCCTGGAGAAGACAGAAGGACCAGGACATCAGGGGGTTCCATTCTCAATTTACTTAGAGGCTTGGGCATGCTGGTTGGTTTTCACTCAGTAAATCATGGTCTCACCCCCTCGGAACAGGAGCAAAGGCAGCACCAGCTGAAGTAGCAGTGACACACTTCAGCTTCACAAATTCCTCTTTGAGGGATGCAATCTACAGTCAGGAAACTAATAAATCTATTCAAATTAAACAGCACTGATCCTCTATTACAGAGGCTTTGCAACATCAAGTGGCCTTAGTTTCAAAGGGAATAATTAGCTCTGAAATTACACGACTTTAGAATCACAGTTTGGGTTGGAAGGGACCTTAAAGATCATCCAGAGCCACCCCCTGCCATGGGCAGGGACACCTCCCACTAGCCCAGGTTGCTCAAAGCCTCATCCAGCCTGGCCTTGAACCCCTCCAGGGATGGGGCATCCACAGCTTCTCTGGGCAACCTGGGCCACTGCCTCACCACCTTCATAATGAATGACTGCAGAAAGCATACACATAAAGTAAACAGGAAATCAAGAATTTCTAACCCAAAAATGAGTATGCAGTACGATTTCTTCCCCTTCAACCCATTAGTCATTTGTCTTTTTAAAGATAACCTTAGCTTGAAGGTGAGAAAGCAAGAGAGTTACTAAACATTGCAGGTGTTATGTGTCCAGATCAGGGTGGGAAAGAACAACAAAAAAAAAAACACCAAACCCTTAAGAATTGTTTTTTTTTTTTTTTGCAAGTTTCTTTAGCGTTTTGAATTTAAAACACATGGAACACAAGTAACAGCTTTTGTAGATTAAAGGGGTTTTTTTGTTAAGCATGTCACATGCTGTATTTTGATTACTTTTTCCAAATTAATACAGCAGCTACTTATTTTTACAGACCAGTGTATGAGATGACTGAGGTACAGCCTTGAGTATCTGAGCAGAAGAAATGAAGTATACTATGGGTGATGACTGAAGACTTTTTAGATTGTAACCCACCCTACATCTATCAGCTGTGCGATTCCAGGAAGAATTCCCTCTCATCGCTGCAGTTGCTATTAGTGAAGGTCAAAGTAGGGGGAGGGAAATGTAACAGCTCTTTCCAAAATAGACATTCTAGATCAAGCAAACCCTTCCTGTCACAATACCACCAAAGCCAGTGACATGCCCAAACCAGAGCCAGCAGGACAGGCACCCAGAAGGCTGGGATCGGTCCAGCTGGCACAAGCCAGACTCCCTGCCCACGGCACAGCAACAGGGTGACCCGTACAAAAGCAACAAGCCTGCTCACACATGGTGTACATTTTTCACGCCATTTACCACTTTTTCAAGATGAATAAGCCAGGCTAGCAGCACATACCTTCCTACCTCTAGGTGCCCTTCTTCCCCACCTGAAAAGTAGTAAAGAAATAGGGCTGCTCAAAGCCACTTTCCTACCTTCAAAGGTCAAGGTGCAGCAGTACAGCAGCTCACACTGATGGTCTTCCTTAATATCCACCACCCAGGAAACGTTGTTGCCCCAGGGTACTACCTCCATGGACAAAAGGAGTACAAGCCACAAAAAAAAAACACAGCCAGAGAAGCTTCCTGCATCCCCAGCCTGCACTCATTTATAGCTTCTCATTAGTGTAGCGAGGGTCACCTGGGTGCGGGACACCTAGATGAGGGCCACCTGCTGCTGGGCTCCAGAGGGAAAGGAAAGTACTCATGGCATGAGTCCTGGGACTACTTTTTGGGCTGGAGTTTTCCAGGAACAAATGTTCCCAAGAAGGTTGGAGCAGTTGCTTCCCTGCTGCACCTGCAGTGCTGGACCTCTCGTTGTCCCTCTTGTTACGGGTCAGACACGCGTCCTCCCTATGAGCAAGGACAGAGAGCATTTGTAGGAAAGAAATACAGAGTGCAGGTACCCATGTTATCTCAAATCTGGCCTGTGAGGGTGTCAGTCAGATGCATGCTAGCTCACTGCTGTTTTGATTCATGTAAGTGTTAAATTATAGTAGTAGTGACAGAGTGATGTATTGTTGCTAACAGTAATTACACAGAGGAAGAGGGTATAATAGAATAAATCCCAGCCAGGAAAACAATCTGATTTTCTGACTTACTGATTTCCTGGGTTTTCTTTTAACATCTATTTGCTGTCTTGCTATCTATAGATGAGTAAATTTGTTCCAATATTCATCTGTTTTTCTTGACTGTAAAAAAAAAAAAAAATTAAGCCTGCAGTAGAATTTTATGCGAGTTTGATGTTCCCTTAGAAATTACAATTTCCACATTCTGCTTCAAGAACCATTGTATGCCCCTAGCTTGCTTTTGTATTTCTCAAAAAAGATTTCAAAGCACAATTTGTGAAGCAAGTCATGAAAAACAAAACCTGCCAAAGTTGCTGTATGCGTACTGATTGATAAAAGCTTACTGGTATTAGAAAAGAAGCACAGTTGTTCTGCAAGAATAGCAGGAATTATTATCATAAATGAACTTTAAAAGCCACTTCCAAGAAAATTCAGATACCTTATGCACAAGTGACCAAATGAACCTGACCATCAGCTGGCCAAAGGCTTAACAAAAAGAAACAAAAACTAGACCAGAATTGTCGCACTTCCATAGCAGTACTCAACTAGAGAATGCAGGGTGATGGCGACCAGAGGCAAATCAAAGGTTTATGTAAATAGGCATTATTTTCTTTGCAAAGAGCAGAATTCTGAAAGAGCAGTCATGGTTCTAGACTTCAAAACAAAACTCCTGTAGCCTCATCAGAGCCCTTCAAACAGACACACAGGGTACGTGGCAGGCTCCGAGCTGCTGTTACCCACTAGACCTGCAATTTGCTTTTCAAGCTTTAGCAAGCTTGTATAAAACCAAGGTCATAGCAGAAGGAATAAAAACAAAAGGTCCACATTTAGCTGGATTGCACAGGCTCTCAGTCAATTCAAATCTGGAACAGTGTGATAAATGTCCCTGACAGTGTTTCCATCTATCCTCAATAAGCAGTAAAAAAAAAAATGTAAGGGATAATTCCTCCCTCATTCTCCAAAGCCATTTAACATATCCACACTCATGTTCATGTTCTCTAAGGTCTACTAGTTTCCCACTCCAGCTTCCTTACCCTATCTGGGTCTTCAGGGTTTAATTAACTCCTATACAGAATGATTGCCTTCAGCTGATTTTTTTGAGGCTGAAAGTTGGGAATTAACCCTAAATATCCAGCCGTTCAGCTAACCTGGACCATCCATACAAATGCCATTGGTAAGGACTTCAGGGACTTTAAAATGCTGACAAAAGTACTGTGCACCTTATCCCAGTGCCCTGGGTTCAGCTGGGACAGAGTTAACTTTATAGTAGCTAGCAAGAGGCTGTGTTTGGATTTGTGCTCAGAAGAAAGCTGATAACAAGTGATGTCTACGTGGCTGCCAAGGTCTTTCAGCTTCTCTGGCTGTCTGCAAACAGGAGAAGCTGGGAGGGAGCACAGGCCCAGTGACCAGCCCAGGATTTGATCTTAGGTTCAGGATTGAGACCCAGAGTGGCCAATAATCTATCCCACAACATACCCGTCATGCCCAGGATATAGGTGAGGACCCTCCGGAAGCTTGTGCCTTTTTGTTCTGGATTGCTTCTGCTCTGGATCATCTTGCTCCAGGCGATCGCTCTCCCAAGGTCTGCTCCCTCCCTCAGTCACCTCTGGGTCTGGGACACTCGGACTGTTCTCTCTGTTCTGTGAGTGCGGTTTTGGGACTCTCCCTGCTCCGGGATCGTTAGCCGGGAACAGGCTGAGGCTTGGTCATCAGGTGGGGGGCAGTGTCACTGTGTGTCACTCATTTGTATATTTGTATATAGTGTTATTTTCAATATTATTGTAGTTTAGTTATTAAATTGTTCTTATCTCAACCCACGAGTCTGATTTTTCCCTTTCCCCTTTAATTCTCTCTCCCATCCCCAGGAGGGTGGAGGGTGAGTGAACTGGTTGTGTGGGGTTGGCTCCCAGCCAAGGGCAAACCCATCACACACAGGAATTCCATGTTCAACGAGCTCTTCTCCGCAGGGAATATCCATCCCCTTGGCCTTCTCCAGCAGCAGGCTGTACCCACCCCTTTTGCATACAGCCTTTGACCAGAGTGAGCTCCTACTTTCCACCTCTTCAGGCTGTGCACATTGAACTGGTATCTTAAAGGACATCGCGTGAACCTGCTCTCACCTTCACGCTTCCCACGCAGGGGCTGTCTGACACCTCCTGTGACAAGTGCGCAATCCCAAGGCCACTGAGTCTGTTGCTGTGAAGTTTTTCAATTTGCATTGGGTCTCTTTCCATCCTTCCAACTATCAAAGTTTTTAAGTTTTCTGGAGGCAATTATCAAGTTCAGTGAAGGGGAACTGGATTCTACATTATTTGCTTTGCAGAATGACATCCCTTGTATGATTAAAAAAAATACCAAAAAAACCCAGGAAGACAGAAAAAGTCATGTTCACTTATAACAAAATAATTACAAAATAATGAGTTCTCCAGATGTACTTCTTACTGTATCTACAGTGCTTATTCCCAGCACAAGAATTTCTGTCAAGGAAAGAAGGACTCTCAAATCCACTGTTTAACACCAATCAAGTGACATTGTTATGTAAGTCATCTTTGTCCAAGCTGAAATCAGTGCCAATGTTCTTGGGCTTTGGGCTGCTTTTACACATGCACAGCCTTTCCTAGACCTTCCTACTAACATTAAGATACAGCAAAGGAAAATGATGCTTAGAGATCCTCAAAAGGTCTTAAATTTAATGACTCACCTGAGGACTCTACAAACAGGACTTGAAACTGTAGGTCAGAAGTTCCTTTATCAGATGATTTACTCTTTTCAGTGTCAGACAGAAACACAGCAAGGAAAATGCAGTTAGTTTTAATGACTTGCTTGACTTCATACAGACCCTAACATCACTACAATCAGAAAACTAGTTATAATTTTTGTTCTATGTAAGCAAGTCTATGTCTTGCATAGATTCCCTCAAATTCTGCAATAAATTAGTATAAATATTTACAGAAAAAAAACCCAGACTTGTTAAAAAGTCTTTGTACATTCTAGAAGTTTTAAAAATAGGAACAGAGACTCATGTATGTGCTGAAGGGACTGTTCCGATGTATGAATCATTACTTCTAGAAATCCATTTACGTACAGGCTCTTATTGTCTTAAAGATCTTTCTTGATAATTAAATTTTCACTTGAAAAAAAAAAGTGCTACTAACACAAGGAGAAACTCATGTTCTACTTCTTTCCTGCCGTACCTGATATTCTGTGCCAACCACGGAAAAAGTAGGAAGGCCTGTGTCCTTGCTGAGATGCTTGTACTTTTACCAAGTGGATATGATGGCCTTGTGATGAGTACAAGTAGCCTCAGGGATCACCTGTACAGCCTGGACCATCTGAGCCAACTTCACTTCTTGCATTTAAGAATGGAGAAAGAGAAGTCCAAGTTCTCTAGTAAACCAGTCTTGTGCAGTGAACAAAGAACTGTAGCTTTGCAGCTGAACAGAATCGGTCAAACAAATAACCTCCAAATGTTTTAGCAGTTCATGCACTTCTATGAAACCACATCTGGAATTACATTGACAGATAATTCATGCTACCAACTCATATCTGCTACATATCTCATTTCTAGCCCATAAACCTATAGAATCATAGAATCATTAAGGTTGGAAAAGACCTCAAGGATCATCAAGTCCAACGGTCAACCCAATACCACCCAACCCACTAAACCATGCCCCCAAGCACCACATCTACACATGAAGAAGAGGAGAAGACAATATCAGAGGGACCAGAACTACTTTGCAGATGGCATAAAGCCAATTATAAAATCACTGGCCGTATTCTGTTCTGCTGTAATTGCATAGATACAATGGAGGGTGAAATCCAGACCTTTTCTTTTTCCAAATAAGGGCACAATCATTTTTTTCAGAAATTTATTTTGTCTTATTTCCCCAGAACTCCTTAGAAAGTATTCCACTCAATGTTTGGGGTGTTTGGGTTTTTTTTGACTGGGAATGGTTGTTTGGGATATGGGTGGATGGAAAGTGGGCAAAGAATGAGAATTAAAAGGAGTCCAATATTACCCACAGCCATAAGAGTTCTGGAACCTACTTTGTGCTAGGTATTCCTGCCTTTCTGCCTCTTCTCCCATTTCTTCCTTTAATATTTTGACAATTGACCAACATTTAACTATGTGGAAATGTTCTTTTGCAATACTTTCCACAACAGCTCTGCAATGCTTAATATTAATAATCTTAGGTACCTTGTTCAATAAGGTTGCTACACATGTGCTTATTAAGTATCTCTAATTTATCCTCTGACTTTAACACCATCATGATGGCTGACCCGTGTATTGTCTAATGTGGAAAAAATTATATTTGCTGCAGCTACTTTAACAGTGAATTTGCATACTTTCAGCTTTTAAATTCTTTGTAAAAAAAGTAGTTTTATCTCAGGATTTGCTAAACTAAAAGTATTCCTAAATGTGCTTTAACTGCTTAAATGACTAAAGTAAGCCCTGGCTTAAATGTTCTAGAAATAATTATACACCTAGTATTTGTATAGGTCACCAAACAAGTCCTGTAGTTATCTCTGAATCTTCATTCAGCTCAGTTAATTGGGGTTTGGAAAATGTTATTTTCTCATGTCAGGATATTCTGACTTGAGTAATTACTGGTACAATTTCCTCTCCAATATCACCAACTTCATTATAAGCAATCATAAAGCCTCACAATAGCTTACTGAAAGAAAAAAAAATATTCTCGTTGAGTAGCATATGAGAAGAAGGCATATGAGCCATAGTATTATTTTCAGTGTCTTAATCACCTGCCTGTTACCACTGGAGAGGCAAAGGCTTACCTGAATAATTAGGATATCTTAGTATCACTAGAACCAGCCAAATGTTGTTTATGACATCCTAAATCATTTGCAAAACATTTTTACAATTTTGCTGCAGTTTGCCTTGAGACACTCCTCCGACATGGTTAACTACAAATTCCTTGCATAAAGCAATTAAACTGTGGCTGTCTTGTCTTGCAATGTAACATGACCTAATAGCTATAAGTCATGTAACAGAAAAAAAAACCAAAACCCCCCCCAAACACCCAGGCAAACAGCTGCCCTGGCTTAGCTGTAGATTTAATTACTAGACCTCTCAGACAGTGCCCTCCAAACAGTTTTAACAGACATCATTTTCCTCCTTTGGCTCCTGCTCTGCTTGGTTCCAGCCAGAGAAATCTGTTCCTGATCAAACCGTATGAACTCCACCATCCATCACCAGAGCAGTCAAGGAGCTACCCTAGGTTTGGCCCAGCCTATTCGTCGCGCTCATCCTTAGTTCACAAAATAAGCAAATCACTATTAAAAAGTTCTTCAGTTCATTTACTTCTTTATCTTGGGACCTAATCAACTGGATTAATCCCTGGGAATCTGCTGTTTTCAAACCTCATTCTGTCATTTTTATTAATTCATTATGTCTTGGGTCAGGACCACCACCACGTGGTCACGACCCCTCCTCCCCCCGGT
>VZTO01024671.1:21603-49927 GCA_013400615.1 Syrrhaptes paradoxus
ATCCCAGCTGGACCCAGGACATTATCCACCCCTTATTCTATACCATCTGCGTCATGCCCAGATCCACAGATATCATTGCTGTGGCATGCAAAACAGGGTTCTTTAATGATTAGTATTATACAGATTTCTCACCCAAAATCAAATCCCCTTGAGGTACACATCGGGCTTCCCCATCCTCTTGCATCATCCATCAAGTGCACCCAGGTCCTTGAGCAAAAGCAATCCCACCTTAACCTGGCTTTCTTTTTCTAAATCATGATGCTACTTAATATATGGCTCTGAAATCTTTCGCTAAATGGGAATAATTTCATTCCAATTCCCCTGCTAACGATGTACGAGTATTACCCCAATACTTGTAACTGGCTTTTTGAAGTCTTATTACAACATAGGCAATCTTGTAAAAGAGATAAATTTAGTACAAAACTTACAGAGATGGGTGGAATTGGAATCAGTAAAAATTGCAATCATAAAAAATGGAATCTGTGTGTAGTTAACTAAGTGTGCTTTGTATTACTTACATCACTGAGCTCAACATTTTCCATGTTAAGCAAACGTAACAAACTAAGCACATCAAATATTACTTATTCTTGCTTTTTCTTTTTCTTTTTCTTTTCCTTTTTCTTTTTCTTTTTTTTCTTTTTCTTTTTCTCTTTTTCTTTTTCTTTTTCTTTTCCTTTTTCTTTTTCTTTTTTTTCTTTTTCTTTTTCTCTTTTTCTTTTTCTTTTTCTTTTCCTTTTTCTTTTTCTTTTTTTTCTTTTTCTTTTTCTCTTTTTCTTTTTCTTTTTCTTTTCCTTTTTCTTTTTCTTTTTTTTTTTCTTTTTTTCTCTTTTTCTCTTTTTTTCTGCCCAGTGTACTGGAAACTACTGGCTGCTGAATCAGTTCTTATTGCACTATCTAAAGCAAAGCTTTCTCTCATTCTAGTCATCGCAAAGGCAAAAACTTAAAATAGATTGCTAACAAATTGCCAGTATAAGATATATTTGTCACACTCACTAATTTCACAATGACCTAGGATGACATAGTACAGTTGGATTACCACAAAACATTAGGACTGGAAAAAGATCTCATTAGAAGTTCTTTATATGGAAGGTGGTACTTTTACAGAATAACAAAAGCAGCAGCTTTTGCTTTCAGAATAGCTGGTAACATATTCTTTTGAGAAACTGTGATAAATACCTGCAATTTAGGCTCGTGTAATTCCTCTCTGATTGACTGTAATGAGTCTCCATTTGTCTTGTAAACTGAATGCTTAATCACTGTGTTCAAAATGACATCAGGTCATTACAGTGTTCAGTATGGTGAAAATGAAAAGCTATTAACTGCCTGATTTGCAAGCCTGAAGGGACTTCAGAATCTGTATTAACTCATACATTATTTATATTTCATGATTACGGAATTGGCTCCTTCCGGCTCTCTGCAGCTTACAAAACAAGCTGCCCGTAATTAAAATTTCCACCGCTGACCACTGGTGGCTTCCAGCAGAATTTGGCTGGAGAAGGTGAAACACGCAGAAACACTGCTTATCAAATTTTAAGAGACGGATGCAAAAAAAGCCTGTGGGCTTCTTGTGAGATTTGGGGGAATTCAGGCATGCACATGAGCAAATCTGGTCTTGGGACACTCTGGGCCACCTGGCACCCAGTCCTGTGGGGTCCTCATTCTCCAGACACGTGGAGATGCGCTGCGGAGGGTGGTCTGTCAGGGTGAGGAGGAGGAGTTCAGCACCCAATGCACTCCTGTCTGGCCAGGGAAGGGAATTCTTTCATCCACCAGTCCCTGAGGCAGCTTCCTGAGAGCCCATGTCACTTATACCAAGAGGATGAAGTTTCTTGCAAAAGACTACGGCCATTGTGTCTAACGCAGAGCTGAAAGTGCCGGTGCTGCGCTTGTGTGAAGCAGTGGCCCCAGCCACGCAAGAGGAGGTCCCTCGTACTGTCCCCTTGGCAGGGTAAAACAGGGACAAAGGTTTCTTTTTCCCCATTGAGCTTCTAAACCACCAGACTGGGGGCTGTTCTGCACAGGGTCTTGTCCAAATCTCTCCTTGTGAAGCCGTGGAGAAAACTGGCTGCAACTGCTTAAAGTGGGGAGAAGCCCTGGGTTGTCATCTCTGCTCCAAAACCCGGTGGTGTGTTTTCTCCCGAGGCTGTCTGGAGCTGCAGACACCACTCCTGGGTAACTGGAGGAGTGTGACTGTGCCATCGTCCTGGTTTGGGCTGGGACAGAGTTCACTTTCTCCACAGCAGCTGGTGTGAGGCTGTGTTTGGGTTTGTGCTGAGGAGAAGCTGATCACACACTGATGGGCAGAGCTGCTGCCAGGACAGCCAAGGACTTACCAGCTTCTCTGCTGTGCCAGTGTCTGCAGGGGCAGGAGAAGCTGGGAGGGAGCACAGCCCCAGTGACTAGCCCAGGATTTGATCTTAGGGTCAGGATTGAGACCCAGAGTGGCCAATAATCTATCCCATAACATACCCGTCATGCCCAGTATAGAGGTGAGGACCCTCTGGAAGATCGGCCNATTTGTATATACTATTATTTTCAATATTATTGTAGTTTAGTTATTAAATTGTTCTTATCTCAACCCACGAGTCCTTTTTTCCCTTTACCCCTTTAATTGTCTCCCCCATCCCCAGGAGGGGGAAGGCTGAGCGAACAGGGTTGTGTGGGGTTGGCTCCCAGCCAAGGACAAACCCACCACAGCCATATGACCCAGCAATGTGTAGTTACACTAACCAGTGCTGTCTGGGCTCCTGACAGGAATGCCATCTGGTTTATCCCAAAAAGGTTTAGGCTGCCCCAGAGAAGCCGGGCATGCCCTGACCTGGGGAAGGAGATGGACTTAGGACTAGGTCCAACTATTGCATCAGTCACCCCTCCGCAGTGCCACACAGCTCTCACCGTGTAAAGCTCAGCTGCTTAAAGCAGGGTTTCCATTCCACTGTAAGGACCAGATGTTCTCATTGCCTCCAAAAGCCACAGTATTTTTAAGCATTTATACTTTAATTACTTGTCCAGGGCTAGGGAGGACGACATGCCCCTCTGCAGACAGCGAGTGCATGGAAGGGTTACTTATTTGTGTGGGACTTCAAATTATCATCAGATTTCGAGGTGAGTTTCACTTGCAAGGGGATAGCAGCAGAACAAAGTGAAAAACCAGACCAGATACTCCCATTTCCCTGTTCTCCCGTCTGGCCAGACAGAGCAGGCTCTCCACAGCTTATTTTATGTTTGAGTAATTATGGACGCCCCAGGCTGTCAGCTGATTTAATGAATATCCATTTTTCCCATCTTTTTATTGACTTTTTTTTTGAGATGTTGTTCTCGGTCAGGTGTGAGCATGACTGCAAGCCTGTTGATCAGTCAGATGTGCCAAAAAACCAGGTGCCAAAGGGATAACAAATAAAGGATTAAAAGCTAGCCAACGATACGCCTACCTTCCTCCAGGCCTCCAGTGATCCTGGCAGCCAGAATCTCTCAAAACAATAAGGTGGGGGGAAATAGGTGTTTATTTTGAGTGTATTTTGTCCATGAGATTTTTCTCTGCTACAATTTCTATGCCTCCACGAATGGTTTGGTTACTCTACGAGCTCAAAGAGCATGGCCCATTCATCCCTCAGGTCACTGGATAATGAAGGGAATACCAGCATCGTAAGTCCCCAACATCCGAGAGACAAGGAGACAAGAAAGTAGTTACTGCTTCACCCATCAGTCAGCCAGACTCCTGGCTAATAAATCCTGCACAAATGCATGCCCCAGGCACTTGGCAAATACCTGCAAAACAGGGTTTATGAGGAGGGACAGTCCCTGCGCGATATTCTTTTGAACACATCTACAACAGCTGGCACTGGGAACTGGCAGCACAAGTCATCTGGACATGCAAAGCCTTCACAAGCATAATCTACCGGATGAAATCCTGGTAAGGGAGATACAGAGAAGCTGTGGATGCCCCATCCCTGGAGGTGTTCAAGGCCAGGCTGGACGAGGCTTTGAGCAACCTGCGCTAGTGGAGGGTGTCCCTGCCCATGGCAGGGGGTGGGACTCGATGATCTTCAAGGTCCTTTCCAACCCAAACCATTCTGTGATTCTACGGTTCTATGATCTGTGGAAGGCTGAGGGGCTAAAATGATGGCACTCAGGCAATGTGACAGCTCTGGAAGGACGCACAGCTTCTCCACCCTCAGCTGAACACTTTGGAAAGAGAGAAGGCTCTCACCAAAGCAGGTCCCTGCTGGGATGCATCACGCTTGTTTATAGAGATTGTAATGATTACAGGGTAACTGCTGTGCTTTTAGTTCTTGCTAATTTTGTTTTGGCTCGTCTTCTCTGATTTACATGCAGAATGCTGAGCTCTAACACAAACAATTCCATGTGTTGTAGAAAAAAATCTTCAGCGAACAGCCTGTTTTGTGGTGAGGCTGTACTCAGAAAAGTATTCCTTAGACAGTGACATGGGATTATTCAGCTTGCTTAAGAATTCTCTTATCAAATATTGCCATTTTAGATGGGTTTTTATAAAAGATACTGAAACTTCGGTCTCAAACCGAACATCATGTCTGAACGTCAGCACTGTGCTTTTCATGATGAATATAGGGTTCGTACCACCAATCTCCGGGCAGAGTCGGGCTCAGCTGCTCTTGAGGTCCATCTAATCCTCACCCAACCTGTGATGCTCCGGTGTACTTTGTGGTAAGGAATAATGAAGACCACTGGGTGCAAACATAAAATAATTTGCCCATCTCCCACATCAGGTCTCAGTTAAGCCTGTGTACTAAAGCTCTTCTTCTCCAAAGCACAAGAAATTGAAAGCCCTTCTAAAATGAATTATTTATATCAGCTCTGGGTGATCCACAGCAACTTTGTGGAGCAGGGAATAGTCACACACAGGATGGGACAGCATGCAGCAAGACTTGTGAAGGAAGCTGCCTGAGCAGCAAGACAGTCTGAATTTAGAATAAATACAGCGTTCCTCATCGATTGCTCCATTCCTGGGAAGTGACTTGCAAAGTCCTGACATTTCCCCTTGGGACATCAGTACCATCACAAGGAAGCAATAATACTGTTAGCAGCACCGTTACCTTCCTACAGCCTTGGCTTCGTGGTGCTCAGAGCCAGATCCAAACAGAACACTGCTGCCTGAAGAACAACCACACCAGAATGGAGGTGCCTAAATTCAAGAACGCAGTGCTGGGAAAATCTCCTTCCCCCGTGTAAAAGCCAGCACCTGCTGCTTTGCTGCAGCCGAGACCTACGCTGCCTGCATCCGCGGGATGTGACTTGCAGAGTATTGACCTCCTGCGTGGGCACCACAGTCCTGCCACCACTCCTTTCCTTCCGACAGGCAGTGGCCAGGGCCAGCAGCACAGAACAGCCCAGCATTTGCCAGCCACTGAGGGCACACAGAAGGGACACAACAGAAGCCTGTGCCATCTCCAGTGTCCCCTCTGCTTCTCCCATCTCCTGTTCCGCTGGGGAGCAGCACATCAGCTAGCTGCTGGCAGGGAGAGACAGACACAGGCACACGGGTAGCTAACTAAAGAAACTGAGTAGAAGCTGCTTTTTCTAATCTTGTATTTCCTTCCCACCCGGCTGAAGCTGGGCTCCTGTGCAGCTGAGAAAGGCTCAGTGCAGGCTATGGAGAGAGCAAGAGAACCAGAGAGAAAAAAAAAAAACCATCCTGCCCCTGGTTTAGGAAAAGGGGCTTTCCTTGGAAAGAGAACTGGCAGCCCATGCTATAACATACACACACCATTTTGCATGAGAGAACACACGGACAAAAGGTACAAACGAGCTAAGTCTCTTTGTGGAGTAGCCTAGTGTTTTAAAGCACTGAGAATGCACAAACAAAACCCCTGCTGGGATTTAGTTGATTTATTTAATGATGCAGAAAAGAATATAGCCCCCATCTTCCCCAGGCTCTGCTGAATCTTCAAGGCTGACAGCTTTTATTTTGCTTAAGGAAGTGAGTGACACTTGTCAGAACGGATGCCGTGTTTAAGGATCCCATTATACTTTTGTTTACCTCTTATATTTAAGTTGTGTTAACTCTTGAAATTATATACTTTCTGGTGGAAAGCAACAGCCAAGGCTGGTAACTGGCCATGAGCCATTGTCAGAAAGAACATAAAGGACTGGACATGATCTTTGGTCTGAACCGGTGCTACCACTCATTCATCTGCTCTCCTCACTGCCCACATCCAGGCATAGCCCTTAAAGCATCCCTCAACTCATCACTTAAAACTTTACAGTGCCTCGGCACTTTCCTGCATAAGAATCAGTCAGTAGCTTTTAAAAGACGTTTGTATCTTCCTAGAATGGAGGCAGGTGGGATTGTCAAAACCCAAGCAACAGTAACCATACATAGTGTTTTATTGCTGCTACTAATAAATTAACCATAGCAAATTCAAATACTTAAATGTGTAATAATGTTGGCAAAATAAAAAGAATGTGAGTGTGGTTTTGTTAAGGCAAATGCTGTACCTCAGGTATGTCCTTTCAAACAGCACTTCAGGGGCTGGGAGGTTATTTTTATCCAACCTTGACTTACCATTCATCAGTCATTTTTCACTCAGTAGCAAGTTGTTGTTAAGCATGCTCCTGGCTTTGCTGTCTGGCTCCCTTCCTCCTTCTCTCTCATTTCATATTATGCTAGTTTCTCCTCAAAGTTTTACTCTTGTCTGTTTCCTCTGACTCTTTGTTTGGCAGGAGTCAGCTCTACCTTTGAGCCACACACTCTGAAGGCAGGCAGTGTCTTGTGTCCCTTCCTCCTCGAGTACAGAGTTGGAGTTGTTGACTTTACTTAACACATTACTCTTGAACTGCAGAGAACTCATTCTGTGTATTTTCTCTTTCTCAGCATTATTCACCATTATAAAAGAAAATATAATGTCTACTACAATTAAAAAAAAGGAGACTATTCATTTGAGCTTCCACTAAGCACATATCTGTGCAAGAACCAATGCTACCATTGCTTCGAAGTCTGAGCTTTTTTACTAATTATGAAAAGGACCAAGGAATTTAAAAAACTGCAGAAAATCAGGCAAATGCCACAATCACTCATTTGGCAGTACAGCATGTTGCTGTGGATTTTATTTTTTTTTATACTGCACCTGCTCATTCAAGGTGGCAATACTGACAGTGAGATTTTTGAGAAGTCTCTTGTTTTAATTAAGTACTGTGTTCGTCACCTGACCAGTGACTGAAAAGCACCGAGATGTTCATGAGACGAGATGGTCTGATGGTAGTTACCAACCTCTGTTTCCACTTTCATCACTGCTCATTAGCTTAACAAGCAAGCAGATGGCAATGCATTGAGAACTCTGAAAGGAAAATGAGAACAAGGGACTTCACCAAAGGACCAAAAAAAAAAAAAATCCAAACCCCTAAAAAAAAAGCACATTTTGAAGAAAAGGTGAGTCTTGCTTCTTTTAGAAAAAAAAAAGTTATCATGGGAATTGTAAATTAATATTTATTCTAAGTTGTTTGCACTCTGCACAGTCCACCCAAAACCTATGCACCATCTAACTACTATTTGAAAGAGTTGGAGAGAGTTTAAAAAAGTACATGAGCCTTCAGCTGCTCCTTTGCAGAGAAATGCATTTTTCCCAACACATGCTTGTCTTCTTTAGGCTAAGATAACTTCTGCAATTAGAAGGGGAAAAATGTTAGTGATCCCAAAAAGATTCCACAAAAAACCCCAAGTACATTCTAGTCTTTTTAAGCATTTTAATTCAGTCTCCCTATTTTTTCTTGCTTAGAAAGAAGACAGCAGAAATGGGGGAATGAAGAATTGTGATTCGTCTGGTCATGTCTTTGGTCATCTTCAACATGAATTGAACATGCCATGGCTACTATAAAAACACTATATCCAATTACCATTTTATATATATATATATATACACACATCAGTATACATTTATATATTTCCCCTCTTGGGAAGGAAGACAAATTTTGAAAGATAAGCCCTTGCTCTACTGAAATACAGATACTACAAAATGCAGATCATACTTAGCTGTGAAAATAAAACACCCAAGTTTCTAAAGAAAGAACTAAAAAACAGACAGCATTCTGGAATGACAAGTTAACAGAGCCTTAAATAAAACATGGTAGAGAAACAGGGATAGTAAAAAATGAGAGTGTGAATGGCTTCTAAACCCCAAAAGACATCACAAATTTGCTGCTAATACTGCATTTCATGTTTTCACAGTAATATTCTTCTAACAGATGGTTCCTCGAACCTTGAAAGACAACAAGACGCTTACATCAACAAAGCACTGTGTAGAGGATGCCATCCAAATTTGGTCCCCTTTGGAAACATCCAGCTTTGTGGCATGTTATTAATTATTATAGGATAGGGATGCACTATTGCTAACATTTGTACTTTTCACTGAAAATCCCATAGTATCTACTGTTTCATCTATAAAAAGCTGCTTCTTAGGACAAAGTGATCATGTGACAATCAAATTTTTAAATAAAAGTGCAGGTACTCATACTTGGGTGTAATACTAAATGTTCTAATACAAATTAAAATTAATAACATATTTCTAGGGCCTAAAACTTTCCCATAATAGCAAGTAAGTTCTAAGATTGGCTGCTCTTCAAAACTGTATGGAGCTACTGTAGCAAAATCAAAGAAAGAACATAGTCTTCCTGGGACGCTTTAGGCAAAAGTGCCAAAACCTGGTGAACTTTATTTCACTCACTAAGAAGTTATTCAAAAGTTGTCAAGTTTGGTCTGCCATGATCTCTGAGTTAGGAAAGGTTTAATGCATCAGGACTGTTCAGCACTTCTGGAGAGCAAATTTAAGCAAGGCAGTGGGTATTTACGTCTGGGAGTGGACCTCCAGACAGGTCTCTAAATTCTTCTTATTTACAATATTTTTTTCTCAATAAATTGTCATCTCAGACACAAAAGCATCCTTTCAAAACAAAGAATGATTTAATTTCCCTGACGCACTGGCAAAAGCCAGAAGTGGCTGAAACGGCAGGCTTAACTGCAAGTGAAACGAAGAAGTCGCAGCTCTCTTTTGAATATTGATTCAAAGTATAAGCAAGCCAAAAAGTCTAGGCAAAGCTGTAAATCAGATTCTGATCCCATCATCATCAGAGCCACAATTCAACACTTCAACACTGATATTACAATGTGGACCATTCGCTTTTAATGGCAGAAGCAGGGTATTTTCCAGCAGAAATCTCCACTGCATGCCTGTGATATGGACAAGGCTTTGTAATATTGCTAAGTCAAGACTGCTTTCCACGGTATAATGTTTAGGGCTTTGGCCTTTTTTGCTGGTTTTCAAACTCTTACGGCTTCATTTGCGATTTTGGACCTGAGAAGGATAATAGGTTGGGAGAGTATCACTGCAGACAGACAGCTCCTCAGTTCCAAGCTTCAAGTCAGCCTGCACTGCGTCAGATTCACCCTTCAGCGCCGTGCAGTTTCTCAGCTGCAGTTCTTTGGTGAAACAGAATTCAATCTGACCAATTGTCTGTGCTTTTTCACCCTAGAAACATAAGGGATGATATTAACTTGATGGTGAGAAGAAAATATAGAAAAAATACAGGAAAATATGGGAAAAGAATACAACAGCTGTTAAAAGTAGCAGAAATTTCATTTTTGGACTACAGGACAGACTAGGAAGAAAAATACTGGCTATGAATAAGGCAGACAGGCATGGAAGCTTTTCACGTGGGCAAGATGATTATATGAAAATCTCCCAAAATGCTCAGATGTGACAAAGTGCATGTGGAAAAAAAACCAAAACGTTTTCAAATCACTAAACATGACAAAAATATATGTACAAGCCAGAAGTAACTGTGGTGGGTGTTTCTGGTTTGGTGTTGAGGTTTTGGTTTTGTTGTGGCTTTTGTTTGGTTTGGGGATTTTTTATCGCTGGGGTTTTTGGGGGGTTATTTTTCTTTTTTAAAGAAACCTAAGAACACAGAAAGTGTGCAATACATTTTAAGCATCAAAATACCCCTGCAACAGACTTCAGGCACTGACAAGGCTGAAACTCTGAAAGGGCTACCGTTAAGTAACTGGGGTGTACTTTTCCCTTCTATTACCCATTAGCTTCAGCTGTTAAACACAAGTTGTAAATTACTTTCAATAATTTGAGCAGTACCCTTATTGTACTAAAAGCAACAGCAGAACTACAGTGAATAGAGCTAGAAACTGGAGTTTGTGTTTAGCTCTGTATTTCTTCAACATCAAGAGGTGGGTGAGTGTGCAACCCACATTCAACTCATTTTCCTTGGTTGCTTAAAGTAACGTAAAAATACATTTTAAAAATAACTGTAACCTAGAATTCTATTTCACGTGAAGAAATATCTGAGTGTAAAAATCTCAGAGCCCCACTAAAGCAAATGAGCTGCCAACACAACAGCTATCAAACTCCAACAGCAACTTAGCTAGTTTTCCTAAAATTGTCATCTAAGTATGAGCAATAACTGTCAAGTGTTTTGTAGGAAACTACTTATATCAAGCTGAGATAATAAGCAATCACTTGTAAGAGGGAAAGCTATCTTGTGGGTTTGTTGTTGTTTTTCTTTTTGAATAAAAGCAGAGTAACCCAGCTGAAAAAGGAAAGAAACAGCTATGCAGCCTACCCGTGTAATTGCTCAGAATACTATTTTGTTCCTTCAAAGGTATCTTTGGTTCTGACAGGTGACCTGTATTTATGCTATAACACACTGTCTCTCTGTACCACATTCTCTACTGCATCAAGATTCACAGTACAACCGTGGGCAAGGAAAAGCAGAAAGAAATGGAAATTTTAGACACTGTCAGCTCAAAAGGAAAGACGATAGTCATCCTGAACCACAGTGAAGCTCAAAATGCCTTTTTGTACCTCTTTAGGCAGGTGGTATTGGGAACAACCTCAGAGACGAGCCTCTGAGCTGCTTTAATTCTGAAGGATTCTGTCCATTGAGTTACTTCTTCATGCAGGACATGAGCCATGCCTGGTGAAGGGAGACTGCTGGTGACAGACAGTACCCTTGTCAAGGCCAACAGTCACTGCCTCCATGCAGCTCACTCTTGTCGGTTCTAGTAATTTGCTATACAGCAATTATGCTCTAGCAGGAGGAGTGGAAAGTACTCAGCTACAGCAACACCTCTAGCATGGTGGCTACAGAATTCATCCAAGAGATGCAGGTTCAAATCTTTTAAGACCAAGAGACCTTTAAAAGCCAGTGCTCCCACCTTCTGCGTTAGTATACAAACAGCAAAGTTATTAGGTAAAGAATGGACGCTTCCTCCACTAACAATATCTCTGCATTAAGAAAAGGCTGTGGCAACAGTAACATAAGCTGAACTCAGCGGTGCCAGTATGGAAGCAATGTTTTAATGAACTCAGCTCCAAGGACTGAGCAATATCTATATGGGTAAAGAGCTGTACACACAATGAACATCCAGACCTAAGTTTCACTATGCTGAAGATTTCACACAATTTTTGCTTTTATTTTTTGAGAAAAAGTTTTGATTATTTGATTTTTTTTAAAGTTGTTGGGTTTTGTTTGTTTTCTGGGTTTGGGGGTGTGTGTGTTTGGGGTTTTTACCTCTTCTGGAGGAAGACATTGGATCTTTGGCGTTACACCATAAAATCTTGTAAGAGCTTCCTTTATGGCAGTCATCTGAAAAATTAAAAAGCTTATATAAATGAAAAAGTCACTAGCACACCTTCCAACAGCTCCCACATTTAAGTCCACAATAACTTTTAGATAAAGCACAACCTTAAAGAACTATATAATTGAAAAAGATCACTTATTCTCTAGAAATTATTTGACTTCTGCTGAAAAAAAGTACAAGCACATGATTTTGTTTTATAAAAGATTGCCTCTTACCTGGTAATATGAACTGCTTGGCTTTATCCCAGCTTTCAGGAGACAACTGAAAGAAAGATAAAATATTTTTCCATGGTTCCTGTACGCAAACATAGCTTCATAATCATTAGTTAAACGGATAATCTTAGTGAGAACTTTGCAGGCATTACAATGATGGGGAGCAAGGGAAATCTGTCTCCCATCCTCTGCCAGGCCTAGGAAATGTTCCCCTTTTCTGAAAGGTCACTTCCCATCCAAGTGGGCAGGGTCAGGAACAACCCGCTCTCCCACTTTACTCTAAGGAGCTGGGAGAGTCGAGTCCTCAGACACAGCTAGGGGAAAGGACAACATTACTGTTATTTGCTGGACCTTCACAACGCTCTGTTGCGTGCAATTTAACTGCCTTCTTTCCTCTGCCTTGATCTACCCCTGTGCTCCAGCCACCAGGAGGGGATGGAGGCAGATTGGGAGGCTGCTCTCACCACCCTCATGCTCTAAAACAGGGTCGGTTTGCTGGGGTGGGAGGTGTACAGCACACTGGGAGAGGGACATGGTGCACGGATCTGGATCAACATCAGGGCAGAAACATTTCCTAAGGAGTATGTTTTTGCAGAGGAAAGGTTGTTCACATAAGAGAAACAAGGTAACTCTCAAGGAGCTCCAGCCCATACACCCCTCCCTTTAGATTTGTTCCTGAGGGACATCCACACTTCCAAGTTGGTAACAAGACTCAGGATGTAAGAGGTGCCAAGTCTCTAAGTCCCAGCTTCTTCTGTAAGGAGTGGGAATGTTCAGCACCTCACAGGATTTAACCCATAAGTGCTGGCAATGCTCAACCCTTCCAAGATCAGGTTCTGTACAGGGGAGATTTAACCCATTTGAGCAGAGATCTAGCTGTTTGTCATAGTCATCTGACACTGAATATAACGAGACCAATAAAACAGATGATGTTCTGTCACTCTCACAGGAGCCTGCATGGTGGCCTCTTTTTAATGATTGCCTTCTTGGAAACAATCTTTTAATCACTAACAGCACTTGTTCTCATTCACATATAAACGAAGTACAATGAAAACATTAGCAGTCTTTATTATTTTCAGTAAAGATTCATTTAACTATGTTCATTTTTACAATGGAGAATATGCTCTGAGCAATTAATTTGGACACGTTTCAGTCTCTATTCTACTTGGTGTTACACATGCTGAAACGGAGTCACGTAATTGGTCACTGTGCCATCTGTAAAATGTTTTAGTCACACTATCACAGCTACTTTGGCAATTGACTTATCAGATGTTATTAACACTACATATGACCTGCTCTTAAGCACTGTGTCTAGAAAAATGTTTCTAGATACAAAAGAACTTATTTCCTCTCCAGATACTGTTGTTTTATACAGAGAGACAATTCACGGTCAACAAATCCAAGTCAAACATTCTCCCACCCATACCAAGAACTGATCAGGAAAGGACTCTGACCTTCTGGCTTTCACCCGCAGCCAGAATGTGTACACACAGTGCTTGGACAAGCCACAACACTGCCATCAAGACTCTGTATCTGGAATGGCCAGTGCTTTGGTACCATGAGGAGGAATCAGCCCCTAGGACAAAGCAAGGGCGTCACATTGAGGTGATTTGAAAGGACAGCAGAGGGCTGCCTGCAGCAACTGAACATCACCCTTCAGGACATCCTCTTTTGCTGTTACCTCTCAGCCTTTCCCCAGGATGTTCTGCATGACTTTGGCTGCAGCTTGTCCTTTCCTCTAAGAAGAACACTGTCTTTTATAAAAAGAAGTGTTTGGGCCTCAGTATGATTCAGATGTTTGGGGGTTTTTGTCACTTGACTTAGAAGTTTACAGGTACCATAGCTTTTGGCAGCAAGATACAGCAGATAACAGCTTCTTAAAAGTTTACTGGCTCACATTGTCCAAAATGATGCTGCAAAGAGTGCTGCTGGCTTACCAGACTCTGAAGTGACCAGAGACATGCTTCTCAGAGTAGACAACCCTTCCTCTGAATTCCAGTACTAAAAATAGTTTATGCTAACACTCTGTTCCCCTCTGCCATCAGATTTTTAGACTTTTCTTTAGCCTAGATTTGAAACTTTTAGAAAATGTTTGAAATAAGAGGCAGACCACCAGGTTCACTCACATACCTGTTGAGATCAATGTGCTGGTAGAGTTCTAAGGCTTTACCAAAGTATTTCTTCTGAGAATTAAGGACCTGAAGTGTGGCTGCACAAGTGCCATGTTTCTCCCACTCATGTTTCCTATAGGAGGAAAGCAAAATTTAAGTTGTGGAAAACATTATTTGCAGATAAATGTGCTACACAAGCTAGCCAATATGCTTAAATCAAGTATCTGAAAGGATACATGTGTGAAGTAGGACACTGCACTCAAAAAATACTGCATGTGAGAAAAGCAAAACCAAGAAAGATCACTCCTACCATTTAAATTACAGCAACATCTAAATATTATTTTTAGTAGAATCATTTACCAGGAGATTTTTGACCTATTAGGAGAGTAAGGAAGAAGCCCAAGAAGTCTCTCAGTATGGTTTGTAACAACAGACTAAGAAAAAATTCTTTCAGACAGTAAGTCACGTTAACAATATATAAACGAGGTGGCATTAACATTGGCAGCTGCAAGTGAGAGACTTTTCAAATTAATGTAAAAGCTGTAAAAGATAAAGGGGAGGATGGTCTAATGGTTTAGATATTATTAAGTACCTGGGACATTCAGAATCAGTATTCTGTTTCCCTATAAATTATGTATATGAATTTGTGCAAAAATAATTCATAGTTCAGCCCTTCACCTTCAAAGGGGTAACACTCTTCCCGCCACCCCCCACCCCATCAGCTATCTTTTTAAGATTGGACATTGCAAGGTGAAGAGATAATACAGATGTAGATGGGGAATAAACCATTACTTCATTCCAAATCTGACTAAGAGAACTTGGTGTCAGACGAGTGTGACAAAAGTTTATCAAGTCCCTTCCAACCCAAAACATTCTATGATTCTATGATTTAGATGAGATATTAGGAAGAAATGTTTCCCTGTGAGGGTGGTGAGGCAGTGGCCCAGGTTGCCCAGAGAAGCTGTGGATGCCCCATCCCTGGAGGGGTTCAAGGCCAGGCTGGATGAGGCTTTGGGCAACCTGGGCTAGCGGGAGGTGTCCCTGCCCATGGCAGAGGGGTTCAAACTCAATGATCTTTAAGGTGCTTTCCAACCCAAACCATTCTGTGAAAAAAAAATGGGCCAAAGCTCAAAATATATCTATCAATTCTAAAGTCTATTGAGAGACTAAAGAATATAATCTTTAATAAGACCAGCTGCAGATTTGGCAGGG
Organism: Syrrhaptes paradoxus; assembly: GCA_013400615.1. Classification (NCBI taxonomy): domain Eukaryota; kingdom Metazoa; phylum Chordata; class Aves; order Pterocliformes; family Pteroclidae; genus Syrrhaptes; species Syrrhaptes paradoxus. The sequence continues at coordinate 36,762 of VZTO01024671.1, forward strand.
AGGGGGGTGTATTTTTTTTCCTCCTTTCTTTTAAAATTTTCACAAGCTATTTGTATTTAATAGGTTTGAATTCAACAGACGTGCACAAAATCACACATTCGTGCCACTAACACAGCATTCCTTGACCTTATGATGCCTTAAGTACCTCACAGACAAGCAGAGAAGCACAAAGACCACTATTATCTACATGAAAGCCTGCCTTTGAATTGCCCATTCATATTAAAAAACTTTAGATTTTTCCTAAAGAACTAAAACACTTTAAAAGAAGTTATGTTTGTATCTAAAGAAATTTGTACACTACTTCTGAACAGAGAATGAATAAAGCAAATGTGGTGTCAAGAGATTTGAGGCAGGGGAGAAGACGCGTTACTAGAAGATTTTAACTATACATTCCCAAATTCAGCCTTGTAGAGAGTTCTCATCTTGGCTGTAACACTCAACTCAACTGCATGTCAAGTGAATTGTTTACTGCCTAGAGGAGTCCACTTCACATGGGCCAAAGAAAAGATCTCCCAACAAGGAATTTGAAATTACTGATGAGAAAAGATACCACAATAAAGAAAATAGAAGTTCTTTTATGGGTAAATTTAGCAAGAGATATTGAGCAGTTGGCTAGGTGGACCAGAACCAGACAATAATCAAATCCAAAGGGCTACTGGAACAGCAGTAAGCTGGAGGCAAGGTTTTGCATATATTCTTCAGAGAATATATGCATGCAAGTGTGTAAAACTAAGGATAAATTGTTGTACCTGTGTTTCGAAGGCTTTCGGTAGTACTTGTATTTAAGTGTCCTGCTGTTTCTAGAAAGGGGCACAAATAGAGGGCCAAAGATCTGACGGTGCTCAAGAAGAATATTATTGCTAACATGGAACTGCCTTTGGAGTGGTTTGGTCCAGTTTGCACTGATCACAGGGCCCAGGCAATGGGGCTGTGGGATCCCCAGTGAAAATATATACACAGAGCTACCCACAGACAGTGCCCATGCACCCTCAGTTGCAGCAAGCCAAGAATACTCTTGGCCCGAGTTTTTGAATCAGTCTGTAAGCTTCCAGAAAGAAGAGCTACTTTAGAGTCACTACAAAACAATTACGGAAACTTTAAGATGACACTCCTGACAGTGTTACTTTGCTTTGCAGCACAGCCATGTGAAAAGAAACAATGATGCAGATACAGCTACTCTGACCATTCAGCACTGGCATATGAAAATTTCACCTTCACCTCTTCCATTTAAATGCAAACTGAAGCAGTCAGGAAATGAAGGAGCTGCAGGTACCAGGGAATAACAAAATAATTCGTTTAGAAATCCAAAGAATGAATGTGTCAATGTTATTCACTGAGACACATTATCCTTCACCCAGACTACAATAAGACAGGGTAATTCTACTTGAGCTGGGTGGCATGTGGATACAGTACACAGCTGCCTGTATTCACGAAGGCCACTCATCCTTCTGTACCTCTTGTGCCCATGAGCTAAGCAGGAGCACAAAGCACATATGCTAGCTGTCAAGAACTTTGCTGAATACTTTTTCCTCCTTGTAGGACACAAGTACTTTGGCAGGCTTACAGCACTAGATTGGGTTTCACCATATAACTTGTCCTTCTCCACCATTATCTCTACAGTGCTGTTAAGAATAAATGGTACACGTGCAAACCTCAAAGCTAAGTCCTACAAATGAAGTCTTACAGGGCTGCAGAAATGCAAAGGAATTAAATTGGTACAACTCAGTAGTGTGGAAAAGATGCTAAACCTCAAAGAGATTTTGCTTCCTGTTATGTACAAACACAGAGTTTCCCCAAGCACAAAGTCACACAGATGTGACAAAGTCAGAGGCATATCAGGTGGGTTCAAGGATTATAGAAAACACCCAGCTCGAACACTGGCTCATTATTAGGGTAAGAACAAAGAAGGTCTGTAAAGGACAGCTGCAAATGCTGCCCACAAAATGCAGAAGATTAGGGACACCCAGCTGTCCTGTATGCTCAACACTGATTCCTTCTTCTGTATCATACATATAAACCGGTCCTAAACAGAATTCTCTCGGTCTAGAGATTTTTATTTGGTCCAAAAAAATATTAACTACTATAAAAGGGATCATTTCAGATAATAAATTTTGAGATACAAGGCACACAGAACCCTTTGTCCTCTATTAGGGCATTCTATCCTGTCCAAAATCTTGGTTGGCAATTGTCATAGTTCGTAAGTTAACAAGGTGAACAGAGACAGAAGCAGCCATCCTAAAATCATCGGGAAGATCTCTTACCTCCCCTTTTAAGCCAAGGCTACAGTTAGAGGCAAAGCCAGGAAGAAACATACTACACAATTATAACAGTCTTGGAAAAACCCTGATGTGATATGCTAGATATTCAGTATCCATTTTGCTTGTCACTGCTCATGCTCTTTACCCACTTAAGATGCCTTTAGTCTACAACAATGAAAATTCTGAATAGTCAGTTTTACTTTTAGATTCTTTATTTCTTCTGTATTGGGATTTTTAGACTATAGAGAATTTTTTAAAAAAATGTTGAAGTAAATACAGTATTTTAACTGAAGGGAGACATACAATGGGATCTTACTGGCCTTCACTTGGCTTAAAAGCGTGCATTTACAAAATCTGCAGTTAGAGCTGCCAATTACTGTGCACTTGTCACCTTACTGAAAGGCACTGAATTATTTTGTCAATCAAAATATTAGTTACCTGACTTTTTCATTCCTTTTATAATATTTCTAATTATATTTCCAGGCATTGAAATGTTATTTGCTAGCCTTGAACTGAAAGGGAAAAGGTTTTGATTGCATCTGTTCATACCTACTGGAAGAAATTTTTCACTGTGAGGGTAGTGAGGCAGTGGCCCAGGGTGCCCAGAGGAGCTGTGGATGCCCCATCCCTGGAGGGGTTCAAGGCCAGGCTGGATGAGGCTTTGAGCAACCTGGGCTAGTGGGAGGTGTCCCTGCCCATGGCAGGGGTTGGAACTCGATGATCTTTAAGGTCTTTTCCAACCCAAACCATCCTGTGATTCTATGAAAATATCTCTGTTAGTAAAACAAAGACTGGTACACACCTGTTTCATAAACAGGTAGGTGGTCAGGGCACAGGAGGTGCTAGGTTTACAACACATTTTTCTTATTCTAATTCCAGAAACAAGTTAAGATGGCATAAACTTGTGCTATCACAGAAAGCAGCAGTCATGCTCTCCGCAGCACAGTGCAAGAACAGAAGAGCGGAGGGAAGAAAAAGTGAGACCACCACTTTTGACAGTTACAAGTTTAAGTTGCCATAAGACATTTGAAGAACCAGTTTAAGATCCTGAGGACAAGTGTCTTCCATAGAGCAAGGACAAGACTAAAAGAAATGCAGATTCCCTTTAAAGCTTTTCCCTGGTAACACAGGGACAAAAGTCATCCAATACAGAGAAAACTTATGGGCACTTACAGTTGAGATGGCTTTAAATGCTACTGCCTCTAGCTATGTGCTCTGCTTATCTGATGTTACTGCTTTCACTGTAGATCTGGAAGAACAAATTACATAACTACACCTTGGCTGACCCAGCTCATGGCTCAGTAAATTAACTTGAATGGCCACTGATTTGAGTTTAAAATAATGTACTCAAACTGAAGCCTGTGCAAACTCAAATACCACCCATACGGTTCTTTGGTCCAAATATCTGATTATTCAGAAGCAAAGAGAAACATGGACAAGCAGGAAAACAGTAGAGTTGTCACAGGAGATCAAAATCTCCTTCTCCCCTCCAATAAGCCAAGTAGGTCAATCTCTAAATTCCCAGATGTGATCTTAGGCTGCTAGGAAAGTAAAAAGAGATAATTCTGTAGAAAAGCGGCTAGAATGATCCAATGCATCCTATTTTTCCATTTCCTCCTCTGTGAGAAAGCCCAAAAGGAAAGGTCTCTCACTGCCCGTGACACAGCAATGCTAGCTAGGAAGAGAGGCCAGGAAGCACCCCAGGGGTGCTAAGGCTATTCAAATTCAGTGTGTACAGCAGCTGCTTCTCCTCCCCGGGGGCAATGGGAGGAAACACATTGTGTGTCTCTCTCTCTCTCACTAAGTTTCACTTCTCCAAAACCTCTGCCACAGCCCTCTCTTCAACAGCTGCGTTTTGCAGGTGCTCTAAAGAGACGACAGATCTATTTTGTAAATGAGATTGACAAGACACACTGCTTTCAGAGGCCTCCTGGACACTGCTTCTCATGCACGTCAACTGAAGAATTACTGACTCGAATTTTTTTAGAAAATAATATCCAAAATACTTTCTAGGTTTTTTTTGTACTCACCAGAACTGAGTGCGATTCAGAGACGAATGAAGCACATCAGGCCAATAGTGTCTCATGTCTGACATAAGATCCTAAAAAATCACAATTAATAAATGCATCTACAGTGTCGAAAAGCTATTTCTTACACAATCTACATACATTGATACATCTTCTCGAACTGAAGCCCCATATTTCAACATCTACAACTGAAACATCTACTCTCAGAGAAAGTATTCTCAAGTCTCCTATCCCCATTTACAACACATTTGAATGAAATATGGAAATTTTTTAAATTTAAAAAAAAAAACTAATGCCCTGGGAGAAAACACACAGAAAAATGTACTCTAAACTCTTAATTTTCTGTGTTCTGGCTTTGCAGTAGAGAATATAAGAGAGAACATGGACTGACTGTAACAAATTTTTCACAGGTACTTTTTGCCACTGCACATCCACCACCTATGTTCTCTGAATTTAAGGAGGATGTGGCTGAACCAGTCAAATCATGTGTCTACAAAATCAAGTAGGAGCAGCTGCTAATGCTCACAGGCACTGCAACTTCAAGTAGCGCCAGAAGTACTGAATGAATTTGTGGAGTCCTTAAAAAAACATACCTCTCAGCAAACATTAAGAGTGATACGTTATAAGCTACAGATTTTGCATACGTATAAGATGCGCAAAAGTAATTGCACTCAGCTCTGCTTGGTATAACTGTTTTTGATTTAAATAGATACCTTTATCTCTGTGACGTTGAAATGCCACGTCCTATTACATTCTTCACCTTTGTCAGGCCTAGGGAAGAAAAAAAAAAAAAAAAAGAGTCTCCTAACTCACTAATCATATCAGCGTTCTATTCTATATTAGTAGCCTGAATTTTAAATACGCGAGATTATAGCTAGAGATTTTATTTTAAAATGGAAGTAATCCATCAGCATCTACAGCATTTTAGAAGTAAAATTAATTATGGCCAAAACATTTCCCATGCAGAGGCTTTTCATTACACCCTCCACTCCCTCTCCCCCTGTGTAAGGGACGTACAGAGGTGTAAATTATTTGTAAGGGTCTTGTGCATGATGTTACTAATGACATTCACCTCCTCATCAACTGCATCAAGTGATGATTCTGCAAGTATCACCATGACACTCACTGGAAATCTAGACATAATGCTGTTCACCTTTCCAGGACACATAGCTTAACAAACTCCTGTACTGAATTTTTCCCTGTATTTGTCAAGAGAACCTCCCAACTGCTGCCATTGTCGCCAGTTCCAGTGAGTTGACTCCTCTGAAGCAAATTAGTTTTTCCTGTACTTTTGCAATATTTGTGCTGAACTAAGATTAAGCCACAAGCAGTCATGAGACATTAACAAATTCTGTGTACTCAGGGAGAGAAAAAAAAAAAAAAAAAGAGGGGAAACTCTACTTCCTCTTCTGTCTGAGAACATTACTGATAAGGAGATGTAGAAATAAAATGCTCATGTGGCAAGAGGATTTCAGGAGCTCAGTGAATCATGAGATACAGAAGTGTATTGCAGTTTTATATCAAGCCACATGGTTTTTATTTCCAACAAAATGAAGGCTTTTGTTTCAAGAAGTCATAAGCACACATAAATTAAGCCCTCAAAAAAAAAAAANAAACTTGTTGATAATGCAGGAGAAATAGCCTACACATTAATTATTCTTTAGAGCAGAGTACATATTCCTGAACAAACCCCAACACCTCCATTTTCACATATCAGAGAACGCTGTTACTGTTTTCCCTGATTGTTTTGCTTAGTAATTCTGGCTCTTTTTAATAAACACTTTCTGCCATTAAATAACAACCTCCTCAGACTTGCCTTCCCCATAATAATAGCTTTCCTTTTTGGCTCTGTATCCTGTCTTAATAATGCCACAATGCCTTTTATGTGATGCCAAAGCAANTAAAGATCCTGGTACAAAACTTGATTTTTCCTTTCCAGGCTGAAATAAAATCACTCTATGATCATACCACAGTCCATGGATTGTCCAGTAATCTGGAGGGTCTTGACAGTCATTAGCACTCTCCTGTGGAAAACAAAAAGACAGAATATTTGTTATATGTGTCCAGGGATAATGGTTTAGAGTGAAAAATAAAAGCTCATTCACTGGTGGTCCAAGGTTCTAGTGAGACATGAAAAATTTTGCTTGACCAAATCAGGAAGTGGTAAACTCCAGTTATGTGAAGCTGTCATGGATTGTGCCACTTACCAGAAAGCAATTTTGAAGCAGACCAAGTGAATATCAGGGGGCATCCTGGACAGCAAGTGTAAAAAGAAGACAAAGGACAGGTTCTGAGGTAACACAAAGTGGCCTGATCCATGCTAAATGAATAGAGGTAAATCTGCATTTATTATATTTCAAGTGGTAGCGCTCTGTATTTTTCTCATCGATAGATCTTTTCAAGTAGTGCAGAGCCATTAAAATAAAAAAAACCAAAATAAACTATAATATTAGACAAGTACACAACCATCTTTAAGCATTCGGGAGCACTTCTGTTGTATTAAAAGGGAAAAATATGTAGAAGAGATTAAATAGGTTGCTTATTCCAAGTAAAATGGTTATAATNTTATGTGATGCCAAAGCAAAAGCAGAGTGTAGAGAAGAGCAGAGAGAGGCCTGTAATCTCACTAATTATCTTCTATGTGCCACAGGCCAGTGGCAGCAAAACTGCAAGTTCTGCAACACTTTCTTGTTCTGTGCCCATTTCCTTCCTCTCCTCTCTTGCCACCAACATTAGAAGCAATTAACCCAGCAACAGCTTTGTCCCTGAAAGGAATATTTTCTACAAACACCTAACCAATACCGCTCCTGGTATTGCTTTGTGGAGCTGAAAGAGTTCAGCTATTTAGCTGAAAACACAGCAAATTGCTAGCCAGCAGCTAGTAATGGCCATCATCCCCCAAAAAACAACCTGACAGCTAACCAGCTTGCTCAAGAAAGGCTGGTAACAAGAACACTGCAATCGTGCTCCTTATGCAGTCTTGAACTGCAGTTCTCAGACATGCTAAAGGAAAGCCCAGAGTATTTTAAACTCCGAATCAGTTTTCTCCTATCATGGCACTAACCGTATTAATGGTTTCTGCTACACATTTCATCAAGCCCTTGGTGTTACACTGTGTGCTGGCAGAACTGGGAGGTCAAGGTAACCTACACTGGGATGGTTCACACTTTACATGCTTCGGCCAGCATCATGCATCCTCCTTTTTAATTCTAGACATAGTATTTTTCCAATGTTCATTTTAAATCAGTATCATCAAACGAGCAAATGCTAGCCTGAAAAGCCTGGTACCCCTGCTGCTTCTGCAAAAATACTTCTTGTCAGCCTTCCTGTTTATCATCCACTGATTGTTGAGGGATTAATTCAACCTCAAGCAACCGCTGACTTGAAGCGGAGTTACAAATGTGTATTTGCAAGTAGGCATTGGATCCCAGAAAGCCTTCTGTATCTAGATTAATTTGAAAAAAGGAACATGGTTTTCCACCATTTTAAAGCAACCTGAAAATCAAACCAATCGGAATTAACTGTAGGTGATCTGTAACGCTGAGAGAAGTTCCTTTACAGCACCCACCGTGCTGAGAGGGAATGCTGCAGCAGAGAGAGTAGCCTATTTGTAACAGCAAGACATTGGATAAACACAGGCTGCTAGAAGCGTGGGAGCTCCTTTCACCTCTGAGATGTCAAAAAGTGGAACACCATCAAACCGCCACAGAAGCATTACCCAGAGAGCTGCCCAAGTCACAAGTCCCTTGGTACAGCAGCTTGTACATAGAGGAGGATAGCGCTGATGGACCACATACAGATTCCTCAAGTTTAAATAGAAAGTCAGCTTCTGGGAAGGGAAATATTTAATCCTGCTCTCCCTTTCAACCACCCTGTTTAAGCTGGCCACCTGTTTAATCGTTACTTTGTAATGAAACAACACAACTGCTATGAAAAAATCCTTGCTTCTGAAAACATGAAGAGAGTTCACATCTTCAATTTCTCCTCCCCACCCAGTCTGTAATTATCCCCCTTCCTCCTTTCCCCCCTCCACAGGATAAAACCAATCAATGAATGAAACAAATTTGTAAGGTTGTTGAAAACATTTAGGAGGAGGGAAATCAAACTTACTTCTTGTTGAACACCACTCTAGTGTGAGCTGATAAACTAAAACCTTTCATGTGTTTATCCTTACAGAAGATAAAGACTCACAAAAACATTTAAACCAGACCTTATTCACAGAGAAGCTAGAGGCATAGATTAAGAGTTATGAGTTCCATTGGCATTTAGGAAAAAAAAAAAACCAAAACTTTCTTTTGTTCCAAAATAGCATACGTCAAGAGCTACACTAATTTTGACACAGCTGGCTTTATATATAAACAAAGAATTAAAGACATCCTTTTATCTAAGGAACTTTTTGATCAGNGTGCAGTAAATGCAGATCACAGCAGGGTTTAATACCCATTTCTTTATCACCCTTCCCATTTCCAATAGAGGAGGAACTGAATAGCCTACAAACCTCCATCGGATTTTCCCCATTTCACAAGGAAACAGGCACAGAAGATTTTCTCTTTTTTGCAATCTCCAAGATACAAAAGCTGTGATATTTCTCTTTTTAAGTTCTTAAATTAAAGATCTTCACAACTCTGTAAAAAGGGACTGGGAAAGTCCCTCTTCCTACCCTCGAGTAGCTCCTATTTCCACTTCACAGGATTCACATTAATTTGAGACCAGAAAGTTGAAGCGTGACATGAACCACATGAAGTTCAATAAACTGTATCACAGGCACAATTTATTAAGGAAACATTACATTCATAATCACTTGAGGTCTGTGAATTTAGCTGAGATATCTTTGTAGAAGACATCCTCACTTTAAGTCAACTATACAGTACCACAATTGTTAATCTCATGATGAAGAAGAACATCTTTCTTCACCCTTTCACTGCAGCAGTCAGTAGTTAGGTCCTGGGGTTATTATTGCTTCCATTATTCTGTTTTATTTTAATAGGTTAGTTTAGAAGATATTACTAAACACTTTCCGGTTTAATTGTGCTGATTACACTCAGAAAGCATCAACTGAACACATACAGTTTAAAGCACAGGAAGAGCTTGGTGATGTGTATTCTCAAATTTCTGGCATGCACATCTGTGCCCACTGAATTTTAAAAAAGGCCTTTCAGGCCTTCAAAAGCCTGGAAAACTGTTTGAACAGAGATATGCACAACAGGTAGGAATTAAGACACAGGTCATCCACACACCTATCAAGAACATAGTAAATAGCAAACACATATAAATACACTGAACATGCAGAAGAAGCTACATACTTAAAAAAAGACCCCAGCTGAATTTGGGAACTCTTCTTATGTTAACATTAGCAAAAAAAAAGTGTTACGGGAGTATAGTTGAGATTCTGTTTCTTCATATGACTCAGTGATGTGAAACTGGGCAAAAAGTCACTTAAGATTATTTTAATTTCAGTTTTTCTTCACTCCTTGGGAATGCTTCTGTCCACCTCTTACTACAGGTTATCATAAGCTTATGAAAGCCTATGCTTTCTGATGCTTAATATCTTCAATTCTTCATTACCATTTAACTCTAAGTTTATAAATGTTATTTGTCCATTTACCAACAGCACTGCCTTGGAATTAAGAGTAGCAGCCAGCATGAATATACAGTAGGAAAACTGGTTGACAGGGGTTTTTTTGTTTGTTTGGTTTGTGGGTGGGTGTTTTTTATCTTTTTAAAATAATCTTTGCCTCCTCCATGTAAGCAGGAGTTTGCATTGCTACTGACTGTGAATGGCCACTCATGCCAGGCACTACAAACTCCTGAACACCAACATCTCTCCTTGAAGTAACACTGATGTTTACTCCACAGAAAATCCACAAATTGCATCCAGTTTGCCCTTATTCTCCCTCAAAAACAGGCAAGCCAACAAAAAACATAACAGCAGCCACTCCTTAGTCTCAGTTAGCCAGGCATGTCTGAGTTTTGTTATTGATACTTCCCCTCCACATTTCACTAATGCAAAGTACATCTACTTTTCCTCAGAAATTTAGGCAGTATGTGAGTTTTGCTGCTATTGGTTTTAGATGTGTTTCCAGAAATAGGAATGAGAAATTTAAAAAGTGCCTCAAGCTCAAAAAATAAGACTCTAATATTGTAATAAATAAACCTCCTAGAAAAGGGAACTTTTAGCTCCAGAGATCTTTGCCTGAATCTGAAGCTTCTCTATTATCCACACGGTTCTTCATCCTTGTGTCAGTAAATCTGATCGCACCTTCCATTTGGAAGTATAGCAGATTTTTAACTTAGCTGTATGAGAAGAGGCCTTTGAGTATTTCCAGTACAGAATAGATGTTCTACTTATCAGATGGTAGGAGGTATTTAATAGCAAGAGTACACCTCTCAGCTGTGCTTTTGACAGACGTAAGCTGGAAGGCTGGGTTCATTGTTGGTTCCCACCCCTCAAATACAGAAATGCTGAGAGACACCAGCCGTAACAGCTTTATAGCTCTCTTTTGTCTGACTGAATCCATGTTTGAGGACTTATCAATGAAATACTGGAGCCAACATTACAAAGCTAAAACTTGTTGTGCAGCAGACAGTTCAACTAGTAATTTGCTGTCTTCAGTCAGACAAGGCAGGCAAGTCTTCTTACAGAGTCTGGTGAAAGTCTAGGATTAAGTTTACAACAAAAAAGACATCACAAAACAGATACCAAGCAATTAAGTATTAGTGACTACTATATCTGTAACACACCACAATACTACCTTACTGCTACTCTGGAGTGCAGGGGAAGTAGCAAAAGTTGCACAAAGATCAGCAAAAGCCTTTATAAAGCTGTAAAGGCATAAGCAAAATTAAATGCTTGATGTGCTTTGTTCATCCTGTTTTCAAACATTTATTGTCCAGGCCTACCTTTGTCAGGATAAAAGAGAACAAAACACTAAAATCTCACCTTACACACAGTCACTGGCCAATGATGAGCAAGATACAGCTTTTTCCAGGTATGAGGATGGTTGTCACTGGAGAAAAACAGACAAATCTATTTTTCCACAAGCATTTTAAAAAGAGCAACACCTTCAGCCAGTAGCACGATGTTTATACTAGTACAATGCATTGATTTTAGAGCTGGTTGTTTATAGCTTCTACCGCAATATCTGAGAACTCTAAACATAGCAGGACCAAAATAAGAAATCACACCTAAACAACATATTTAAAAACCTGCTAACACCCCCCATTTTTAAACAAATTCAACTCCTGGTATCCTATCTCCAGATGCCTTCAACTGCTTCAATATGGCAGAAACATGTTGTTCTGTTTTACATTTAGGAGACTGTTTACTGGCAAGCTTTTCCACAATAACTAAAAGAAAAAAAATATTTGTTTAGGATGTTAAGAAACTTTTAATTCTTNAATTAAGTATTTTTAAAACATTTAATAAATAATCAAACTGTGACACAGTCCTAAGGTTACCCAAGGAAGAGCTAAAGAAGGAATATCCCATATTTTACAAAACCACTTGTGTTTCAAAGCCTCATAGAATAAAAAGGTCTATAACTCAGAGGCATCAGTACTACCTTATTCCTATGCAGAGGAAAAAAAAAAAAANAAAAGAAAGTATACAAATTCTTGGAACTGTAACTACTCTTCTAAAAAAGAAAGACAACAAACAACCATAAGCAATGTAGTCGATACTACAGGAGATGCACTTTGATCTTGCAAGTGTCTCCAACCTCTTAGATNTTAACAATTTTGTGCAAAAAGTGCGGGAAGCCTATATCATGTATTTGCCACATCTACAGAGGCATTTTCCAACAGTTTGGAGCAAACCTCTGCCAGATAAACCAGAAGCAGATAAAATTGTTGCTTCAGATACTACAGCAGATACACTTAACTACTAAGCAACCACACTAACTGATGAAATAGAACAGCAAGTGGGAAAACCTAATCAACAAAAACAGAACAGTAACTTTTTCAAACTGACAGCACTATGCACAGTACTGTCAAAATAAATTGTTATTCTTTGGAAACTAATAGCCACATGTCCTTTGTTAGTGCTTGCCAAAGGTTATATAAAAATATGAGAAAGCTAATTCTTCTCAAACTGAGGAAGGAGACATGCTCTCATGTTACATCACTGCTCAATTTTTCCCTCTACTTTTGCTAGTTTGCAATGGCCACATTTTCTCTTAAGCATTCACGTGTATCTGTGGATCTTAAATAATTTAGCAGAATAGCTCTGGAACAAATCAGGCATAGCCACAATAAAAACTACTAACACTTTTAACCGGCCTTTACTGCTATGATGGAAACCTGAACAGAATAATTCCCCAATACTGTAGAGCAGTTAAATTTCCCTGCTTTAAAAAAAAACCCTTGTTTAGAAAAATACCATCTTTCATCTGTATTTGAAATAGCAGCTGAACTTTTGCAATGACAATCATGCCAAAACAAGTCCTGCTAGAACACACTTTTTGCCTCCTAAGGACAGGTCAGAAAACGCTGGTTATCAAATAGAGCAAGTTTGAGAAACTTAAGCTCAGAACTGGAATCCAAGGAAAGCCATTTTCAATACCTATGCAGCTTCAGAGATATCTCCCCTTTTTTTGACCCAAGATATCCTTGGGCCACAGCGCAAGTCCTGGGGATTCCAGAAACCTCTGCATAGTGTCTAAACTACCAACCAGCTGCAATGTAGCCCTTCTATGAAGTTCAGCACTGAACTGAACACCCTTAACCATCCTCTTGCCCCACGGACCATTGGTATTCAAACTCAGATTTTGCCAGGTGCAACAATCACCAAAAGGCTGTGTGGCACTGATGCAGTCCCAGCTGGGATGCTGTATGCAAAGGAATTTAAAATTACTGGAACTAAGAAAACAGCAAAAAAAAAAAA
>VZTO01024673.1:1788-12541 GCA_013400615.1 Syrrhaptes paradoxus
ATGTTCAAAGTTTATCCATCTTCAAATACAGAAACATACCATAAGTTTTGAGAGGACAGGAAATACTTTTCTCCAGTAAGCAATTTAAAATTATTTATAAACACATCGAAGTGTGTTACATATTGGGGAGCAGATGACTCCTAAGTAGTAGAAGCCAAGTCCTCAGCAGTGGAATACCTTCCCAAGTACGTGCTTGTGAAAGGAGAGCAGTTTCAAATAGCTAATGTTGTCTGAAACTCTGTTCGTAACAGCAGAAATACCAGCTCAGATGAAGACTGAGGATTAAAACAGCTCTCTGAGAGCTCATACTTTGGCTCAGGAGATATTGAACAATAAATGTGAATGTTAACTTGTCAAAATACTGAAGTAGCTGACTGGATGCTGCTTTTCTGGTGTGTTGTTTGAGACAGTTTTATTCCCCCCCAAATATTCCTGTTCCTATTTGATGTGAATCAAACAGTAAATATCTGGCTAACATAACTGACCTGAAAATAAGGATAGTGAAGCAGATGAAGAGGGTGGTACAAAGAAAGGGAATGCGACATAATTTAACTCTCAAATGTCTTGTATTGCATTTTCCTGAGGTTATTGCTGATAAAGTCAGCAGTTCACTATTAGACTCTCATCGGAGAAAAGTGTGGAAAGTTATTTCTGTAGCTTGCATCTAGAACTTTTCTCTGGTTGGGTAAGAAAGTTCTTGATCCAGTGCTTTCCATCAAGCTACATATTTAATGAACTAATCTGTATGTTTGCAAATACTAATGTGGAAAATGTTGTTAACTTATATGGTGCTTTTATCTGGAAAGAACTTATTTTTATTTGCAATAAATTAGCAGAATGTTTTAAGTAATTCACCCCTTCATCCAATTTTGTGCAGGTATGACTCTGAATATAAAAGATCTAAAGGTATTTTTAGCTTAGCTGCTCTAGGAAATTTTTAATGCCTTTCTGTTCTGTCAATGTTATTTCAAGAAGGTCTAGAATTGAGGATGACTGCTTTCTGCTGGTAAAAATCTGACATCTGACATAGTGAAAAGCTGTTTGATTCACTGGGATTTACCCACATTTGCCAACAGAAGATAAAATCATGTACTGGTCTTTTTGGCTAGGCAATGACAAGTCATTCCAGTTTGTCAAATACAAGTGCTCTTTATGGCATATCCTGTATTAGAAATCATAACCTGTGCCATTGTCACTTATTGCTTGTTTTGAATGTACTTGTTGCCTAAGCAGTTGAGGAAATAAGACAGGAATCTCTCTCACGAGTTTTTCCTGTGGACAACGTGATTTGTTTCATTCATGACATCTTGCATTAGCGTAACATAATTTCAGTTACCTTGTGTTAGATGATGATGGTGGAAAATAACGTGATTTGTATTTGCAAAACAAGCTACTTCCTGAACTGCTGTCACTTTAAAAAGATTTCAGTCAAGTTTATGGGAGGTTTGACTAGCCAATTGCGTGAGTAATTCTGTATTTTTCATTTTAAAAGCCCAGAACCTTAAGAAGCTGACACAGCAAATGTCATGTTAGCTTGAAGCTAAATGCTAGAAATTCAGTCCAAGTTGGAGCTGTCACTTTAGCTCTTTGGTCAGATGTTGAATGGTTCCAGCTGATCATAGTGACTCAAAGCGCTACTCCAAAAACTGGTAATTCCTGTTTGTACAAAGCAGTTCTGTCGCATTAAAAATATTTGAACCATCTTGTAATTGTACCTTTGGTGTGCACTGAAATGTTATTCCTGAACTTCAGGAAAGCGATGGTCCTAACTTAAATTTTAGCTGGTCAAACCTTTCCAGCTCTGTAAGCCAAGTGTAATGTTAAGAAACTCCAACACTAGAGTGCACTTAGGATTGAAGAATTTTTTGACCATGGACTCAAAGCTTGGAGAGAATATCTAGTGTATTGGGGTTTTGAAAAATACTCTGAAAAACACAAATTTCCTAAAAACTGTGGATCTGGTGGTAATTTTTTCTTAATCTTGATAATGCTGTACATTTTTCTTTATCACGCACAAACACGAAAGTGGAAATAATCTGTTCAGATACTCTGTGCTTCCCTCTTGGTAGTGTATGTGCTTGATGAGTCTTCTAAACTGTCTCAGTATAGTCAAACCAGTTGGTGTCTTAAATTCTTGAGTGTTTCTTGTGAACCTTTGGGTTTAGGAGGCAGCTCTTCTGCTTAAGAACCCCTACACTGTTTTGTCTAGTGTAACTTCTTGTCTCTAGTAGGCTTTTTTTTTAATAACAAAATATAGTAGCGAAGTTGCTCAGTATGGGCAATTGAATTCCTTTTGTCTCCTGCAGGGCTGAAGGAGGAAGACGGCATGGCTATATGGGTCATCTGACAAGGATAGCAAACTGTATTGTGCATAGTACGGATAAGGGGCCAAACAGTACGCTAGTCCAACAGCTCATTAAAGGTAATGTTAATGGTCTGAAGTTTGTCTTCATGGCTTTTATTATAAAAAGCTGAGGAAACAAATCAAACTTAAATTAAAAGGCAGCTGTTGAATAAAAGAAGAAAATACTGATTACTGAGGTGCTGGAGCAGGTCCAGAGAAGGGCAACAGAGCTGGGGAAGGGTCTGGAGCACAGGGCTGACGAGGAGCGGCTGAGGGAGCTGGGGGGGTTCAGTCTGGAGAAGAGGAGGCTGAGAGGAGACCTCATCACTCTCTACAGCTGCTGAAAGGAGGGGGCAGGGAGGGGGTAGCTGGGCTCTGCTCTAAAGGAACAAGTGATGGGACAAGAGGAAACGGCCTCAAGTTGCACCAGGGGAGGTTTAGGCTGGAGACTAGAAAAAAATTCTTCACTGGAAGAGTGCTGAGGCATTGGAACAGGCTGCCCAGGGCAGTGGTGGAGTCACCATCCCTGGAGGGGGTCAAGAACCGTGTGGATGTGGTGCTTGGGGACATGGGTTAGTGGGTTGGGTGGGGTTGGGTTGATGGTTGGACTTGATGATCCTTGAGGATCAAAGCTTCCTCAAATAAATGTGAAGAAATGGTGACCTGCTTAATTTGGACTTATTTGTTAGACGAAGCAATTAGGAATTAGGAAGATGTGTATGCTCAGTGCTGTGTTTCTGGTAGAGCAGAAGCGAGCAATTTAAAACTAAGTGATGCTCCATTGTCGACAGTATCAAGTTGGGATTATTTTCTGTTTCCTGCACTAGAGCTTCCAGAGGAGGTCAGAGAGCGATGGGAGACATTCTGCACAAGCTCTTTAGGAGAAACTAACAAGAGGAATACAGTGGACCTGGTAAGTAGTGTGATGGCCAAGGTATCAAAACTGCTGCTGTTTTCTTGGGCCCTGGGTTCTTTTTGTTGGGAACACAAGCAATCTTCCCAACTACCATGTACTTGTGTCAACAAGTGCATCTAATTGGTGAGCTAAGGAACTAATAATTCCTTAGTTGACTTTTCAGCTGTAGCCATATCATTAATGTTTTGTATGGGAATGTTTACAGTGGCTGAGTTTGTATAGCTCATCCCAGACAATCACCAAGAAGGAAGATTTCTTTACAGCTTCAAGTTCATGCCCTTAAAAGCTCCTGTCTGCATGAAGAGTACAAACTAAAACTGCAGGAGCTGGTGTTAATTGCTTTATCTGCAGTATGTAGTTGAACCTATGTAAGTTCAATGGGAAAATGCTGCCTGTACCCCACTGCATGTGTTACTGACCTTGCTTCAGTGGAGTAACTTTGTATACTTTTGTTGTGCACCTGTCATATTTCCTCTGCACACAGCAGTAGTGATTATACTTTTAGAAAAAAGCTAAACGTAGGTGGAAGTATGAAGAGGTTTAATGTAATCAGTTAAACATACAGTTTAAGAGTAATCACTTGGACTTTAATAAGCAGAGGCTGTCTCCAATATCAGCAGGCAAATTATTTTAATATACCTGACTTCTCCAGGAATACAGTGCTTTGCATGTGGCTTCATTAATTTGTGCTGTATTAATTGGGCTACAAGACTAATAGACTGTTAAATTTGCTATTTCAACATAATACAGCAACTGCAGTGCAGGGCTGAATGGTACATGTGCAAGAATAAAGCACTCCCAATTATTTTTTCAATAAGTGTTATGCTAATAGAGGAAATAACACAATATACTTCAGGTAACAGCTTCCTTCCTTTCTCTCTTGCATGTGTCCTGACTGTAGCGTTGTCGTGTGATATTAGTGGGAGCATGGAAAGGTGTCTGTCTTGTGTGAACCCTCGTATGGGTTTCAGTGCTCCTTTTGTATAGACTTGTATTTTCTTCAAAAAGTAAAGAAAATCCATGAACCACCTGACATCACTTGAGAATCTGTGACATGGAATTCTAGGGGTGTGTAGAATAATGCAAGACATTATCGTGCAGTATATGTTTTATCTGTAGGTTTGCTTTATATTAGTGATCCTTCCTAGAGGATGTCGTAAGGGTCAGCTGTTGCAGCTGTTCCTCTGGCTAATTTCTGTCCCAGCTAAAATTACTTCTTGGAGAGCTGTTCTGATTGAAGATGAGTACTTCCAAGAATGTGTTGCTTAGAGAGCAGTGTCACTGAACAAATTATTCTCGCTAGTTCTATGTCAGGTCATCCAAAAAAAAAAAAAATCTTATTTCAAGGATAATGTTTAAAACAGCAGTTGCTGTGGCAACTCCATGATTGTTTCTGCAAGTACACGTTTGTTACATATTTCTTAATTCCTCTCTAATATGTAGATACCTAAGGCAGTTTCCCTTTAATTCCTATATATTTTATATATAGGAAAGGAGGAGGATCTCTGTATATAATCTAGTATTTTGGTGACTACTAATTCACTTCCTGTTCAGTGGATTTTGTGCAGTACAAAGACGATGCAAGTTTTGTACCATTTTGTTTAGGTAACTGTCAGCTGTAGGGCTGGCTATTTCTATGTTAAAGAATCATTCTGAAGTAATCAAAAGTTTTTGCTTTTTTGGCTGTATCTAATACTCGTGTATGTGTTAATGCTATTGAAATATTTCAGGGACTGTTCTATGTAGTATAGCGGTTGGGAAAAGGAAAAAATTCTGTTCTTGTTTTGATATGAAACTAAAGATTCAGACAGGTAGTGTGAGTATACTGGAGTGGCTGTCATATACTCTGCAAATTACCAAATTCCTTTGTGTAGGTTACTACCTGCCACATTCATTCTTCCAGTGATGATGAAATTGACTTTAAAGAAACTGGCTTCTCGCAGGATTCTTCTTTGCAGCAGGTGAGTTGAATTCTTTTAACAGCATAGGTTGTGTTTTCTGTGAAAATCAACATGAAATTTTTAAAAAATGCAGTGAAACTTCTATTTATATCACAAGCAAATACAAATCTGGGAGGTTTAAAATAAAACTCAAGCCTGTGTGCATGCACTCAACTGATTTATCAAACCTAGAGGTATGGTTTTTAACACAAGTCACGGTATCTCGGTGTGTGTTCCAGTTCCCAGTCTCTGATGGTGCTGTGTATGCACATCTCTACTCATTGTGCTGAAGAATAAATTTGATATGCCAGCTGTCCGGCTAAGTTGAACAGTTTTCCTGTGAACTTTAGTTCTTACTAGATGAAGAAGTTTGAAATGGTGGCTTCCAACTGTGTGTTTTCTGCCAAGTGTAAACTGCTATGAAAGCAAATATGGGTTTCTGTTTGGTTTTGCTAATAGATTTTTTTGTTTTTAAATATTGACTCTTATTTTGGTGAGGAAACAAGGAGGATTGGCTATTTGTTGTTACATGCTTTTAGTTTTTGGCCAAATGTCAAACTCTGCAGCTGTCACAACAACAGAAATGAGCTAAGTATGCTCCTGTGACAGGTTGTGTCTAAAATTTTTCATGTTTTTAACTTCATAGACCCTTGATACCTGGCTAGTGCACACAGCTAATCTTCCTGAACTAAATTTCCAATGAACTTGATCACATATTTTTAAATTCAGTATATGCTTCTGATAATGATTTGTGAGTGCTTCAAAGATAATTATAATTTGGTTAATGAAAAATAAATGAGAAAGCCTAGGGAATGTTCAGATCAACCAGACTGAAAGGTGAAGTCAAAGCTCTGTCCACCTTGAAGCTTTACTGCTTTCACAGCTAACTAATGATAAAGATACGGTGTTTGGAACGGTTATGGGATTAGAGTGGCTTTGCAGTGAGCAGTTACAGAGAACATTGGTGCCATTTTAATGAAGAATGACAGCATTTGTGCAGTAGCACTGTCCTGTCTGCAGTATGTATCTCTTTCCGTTCTTTTACCCGTGGTGAAAGAGCAGGAGCCATGCAGCACGAGGCTGCAGATGAGATATCTTACACAGAACGCATTACTTACCTGGTTTATTGCCCAAAATCCTTCAGCTCCCACTAACTGCTATGTAGTAACGACCTAGTCTAAGACTGGCTTTGCTACTTTATGCATCTTCAGTAGTTTTTGTAATAAGTTATTATGTATCTAAGTTTGAATTGTGGGTGGTGGCTCAAGTTTTAAGAATCTGATGGTTTTTTATCTGATTCTGTGCAATTAAGGTGCACTTATTGCAAACTTGTTGAGTGCTATCTGGAGCAGCCCTAGTTAAGAAAGGAAAATCTTCAAATATCTCTGTGCTTTTCCTGAATTCCCGTAGTGACCTGCTGTGCCTAGGTAATCCTAGCAGTCCCAGGTGGTTACTCTGGAGGAATACAGATGGCTCAGTGCTGTTGCTTTCAAGTTTGTCACCATTTTCTTAGTTTTTTTCTAATCTAAGCTGGTGAAATACACTTCCTAAAGTGCTCTTGTGTTGAAAACCAAATCACTAATGGGAGATGCATTCAGATTACTTAAAGCATTCTCCAGCTGCACAAATCTTAGTATTGGCTGACTTACACATGGAAATAACACGACTAGAAGTCCCTAGAGAATGTGTGATAATTTAATTATAGTCCTAGGAAATAAGAGACAAAACCTGTTGTGGATGGGAGAAAATGCCAATGTGTGCCTTAATGTACAGGTATCCATCTCCTAGCAGTTGACACTGGCATCTTTATTAAAAAAAAACCATACATTTGCCCAGTTGAGTCTGTGACACTGCATTGAGGTGTAAAAACTTCACTAGTTCCCTTCTTCTAGATGTTGAATAGACACTGCTGGTGTGTGTGCCCAGGTCTGGTATTTCTGGTGATAACTATGTGATAAATACGTAACTGTGCTTTAGTATCTATATATCTTGTACCTTTTATGATTCTTGGTATTTGTAAGTGTTCTTTTGAACAAAGCTTATTCTTTTATCTCGTATACTGTGGTGTTTCACTGTTTCTTTGGGGTGCATTTTGAAAGGTGGTTAAACTAGAGATTTAACTTATTGAGAGCTGCTGTTAGACTGGTTTTCAAGTCATTAAATGTATGTGTGGTCAGTGTTAGCATTGAAAATATGAAGGTTAAGACAGATCTTTTTCCTTTATGGTTAGATTAGAAACATTTTATTTCTTTGGAGCAAAACGGGCAAATAGGATTTAGAGTATTATTAGAATCAATATATCACTGTCGTTGGTCCTGGGGTTGCCAGGCCTTTTCTGATTATCAGATGCAACAAATGACGTCCAATTTTATTGACCAGTTTGGCTTCAACGATGAGAAGTTTGCTGATCAAGATGACATCGGCAAGTGAGTATAATGTTATCCTGGCTTTGACTATAGTCTCAGAAGTTTCCTTTCTTATTGTGTATTTGGCTGTGTTTTTGCTGATAAATATGAGCCTTTCCTGATGTGAGGCAGTTGCCAATCAGTTCTGTCTTTTTGTACCATCTGTGTGTGTTAAAAGGAGCCTCCCTGAACAGTTCAGAGGAAAGTAACAGTTTCTCTTAAATTTTTAATGTCCTAGTTGTGCCAACGTGAGAACACAGTGCCTGTGAATATGTAACTAAATTATAGCTCTGCTTTTGGAAGCTCTGTCTGTCCAAGGACAAGGCATTGTTGGGGGCACTTTCACTTTCTCCGTACCTCAAGGTGGTATGTTTTCCCCCTTGCTCAATCTGTGTACCAGATCACATGAATAGCTCTATTTTTAAACTTTCCTGGAAAAGATGACAGGAACAACACACCCATGAGTGTACTTTTCTGTAGGGGACAGTAAGGAAGAACTTTGTAAATCTATCTTTGTTTGCAAGGTCAAGTCAGTTAAGATTCAGTTCTACAAATAGGGTAAGTGATGAGGAAATGAGAACTAAACAAATTAATGCCATAACAAGAAAGGGAAAGAATGGGGGTTCTTGCTGAAAGTAGAACTGATCTCGATTTTTATAAGAATTTGTGGCTTGGGATGCAAGAATACGCAGATAAAGAGTAAAAGCATCATTTGAAGATGGTGTCTAGAAGGGTATTTACTGTATGTAAAATCTCTGGTCTTTTGTAAGATGTTTACTAAGTGATGGTTGACTGAAGCTTGCACATGCCATCTAAAAAGCATTGCTGCCTTTTTATGCCACATAATCTGCTGAGATGATAGATTTAAGATAGGATGGGAGAGGGAGAAACTCAGGATACTCTAACTTTGTAGAAGCAAGTGGATTTTGGGAAGGATAGGAGTTGGAATTCCTTTAAGATCATGCCTTTGGTAGTGTATGGTCTTGGTGGAAAGAAGATGACTACTTGTGTCAGCAGATCTCTTGAGATTTGTGATAGATTATACTGGTGATGTGCTCATCGGTTGAATTAAGCTGTAAGTAAAGTTACTTCAAAGTTATGCCTATTGTGTGAGAATCAATTACAGCTTAAATACCTGCTTACTGTTGTACAGAAATTCAGATGGGAACTTGCACAATAATTCAGTCACGCTTAAAACTTGTGTTCCTTTAGACCACTGACCTTGTTCCCTACTTTGTAATGCAATGAGGGTTAGAGGAAGAGTAGTACGTGCCCTGCTGAATGCACTGCTGTATGTGCCTAGAGAAAGAATATATTAACTCTTCTGAAAGTCTGGTAATATTTCTCATCTTTTCCTCCAGATACGTAGTTTGCCTAATTTTCAGTCTAAGATATGTTTGTAATTACTTCAGTGAAACTGCTCGATAGCTTAATATGTAGAGATCGGTAAAGCCTGATATTTAGTTTTCAGTTAAAGAAAAAAAAAACCTTCAGTGATTAGTTAAAAAAAATTAAGGGTTTTTTTTTATGAAGCAGAAGTTGATACAGCTTTTTTCACTTTCTCTTCCTGTTGAGAAGGTCCTTCTGTGGAGTGGCAGAACTGGTTAGAAGGTGTAAGAATAGCTAACGCAGATCTTTGCAGGATTTTGAGCTGTATCATGGTAGACTATAGTCAGATTAGCCATTCTTTAGACTTTTTTTTTCCCCCTGCATAACAGTACAGTATTTGAGATTTCAGTTATTCTTGCTTAAGCTTGTTTCATCTTCACAGCTAGCTATAGGGTAGAGATGACATTGTTTTATATTTTTGTTTAGAATATTTCACAGTTAGAAAAATCCCATGAGTGCCAGGTCTTCTCAGTGTGGAATTTGTTCTGTGTTGGAAGCTACTGTGTCTTTAATCTTACATTTTTAGATGATTGGAAAATAAGAAACCTAAGAGAAATGAAATGTCTTCATGTCATAATACAGCGTCCTGTTTTATTGCATACATCTGCTTTTTTGTAGTGTTTCTTTTGATCGGGTCTCAGACATCAACTTTACCTTGAATACGAATGAAAGTGTAAGTATGTGTTCCTGTACTCTCAGAAGCTTTTAAACTTCAGTGTGACCTCAGACGTTTGGTAGGGGTTGTTACATTTACTCCTTTGATGTGTAATCTTTAGAAAATAACTACCCTAGCTTGTTCCTGTATCATGAGTTTTTCTAATTGGAAGACACTGTTATTGTTCTTTATATTAAACAGAATTGCTTCTGATTTGTATGGCTGGGTTCAGTAATAAGCTTGGATCCAATTTGTGCGTATTGCACACTTGTGTTTATGGATAGAAGCTATCTCAGTCTTTCAGTGAGATTGTGGTGATGGGAAAGTAAGGACAGACTTTAACACTAGGTATTATTGGTCAGTTGAGCTGAAATGAATCCCAGTACGGAAAATAAAGCTGGAGTGCTTGGTGGTCTTGTTCTTTGAAAAGCTCTTTGGTGTCATGCGTGCGTACCATACTTAAACACGATAGAAACTCCTGGCTGTTCTTTGGTCCACTCAGCTTGTTCGTAGCTGAGTAGAACAGGCACCTCTGAGTATTTTCTTGACAAGTTTTAGCTTTTTAAGACATTCTGGTTTTCTGCTGCTTTTACAAAAATATTTTTTTTCCCCTACTGGCTTAAGATTCTCTTCAGACTAGTCATATATTTCCAAAATGTTTAATAATGTAAGCAGAATTATTAATCATAAATACAGATTTTCCACTTTTGCTGTATTTAGGGCAATATAGCCTTGTTTGAAGCATGTTGTAAGGAGCGGATACAGCAATTTGATGATGGTGGCTCTGATGAAGAAGACATTTGGGAAGAAAAACATATTGCATTTACACCAGAGTCTCAGAGGCGTTCCAGGTAAGAAATGTGGTTTTCGTCCAAATACAATTATAGTGAGCCCTCAGTACTGAGCAGGTCTCTCGTTTCAGGCTGTTAGCACAGCCTGTCCAGCATAACTAGCTCGTTCCATTCTGTGGAGAAGGGAGTAGAGAGATGGTTCTAGTGTCTGTCTTTCAGCCATAATTTGCAGAAGATGGCAACAGCTGCCCTGCCTACTCAACTCTTTCTGCACTTCACCTTTTGTAGCTTGTTTTTTTTTTTTCTGCTGCTT